>DF360997.1:505-54329 GCA_000787875.1 Solanum virginianum | reverse complement strand
TAGGAGATTTAGTATTTCCTATCTTCTTTTATTTGAAATTATGAAACACAAATGCGTTGTATGGTACTAAAACTTGATTACATACTATGTTATGAAATAGATTCATGTTGCTATAAAGAGAGTAGAAAATGTGAATATATAGATTTACTTATGTATTTGAAATTGTAAGACACAAATACATTGGAAAATATTGATACAAAGAGGGTGAAGGACGAGAGAGACACATGCAGCTCAATTATATAATTATATATGATGATCAATTGTTACAATTCGTACCAAGAGAGTTTAAACTTTAAAAGGAGTATATTTCCATAATTTACATCCTTTATAATTTAGTCTTAAATTACTATTTCTGTTTCTTTAAGACCCTAAGTTAGTAATTAGGATAATATTATCATTTCCACTTGGGTTCTCTTATGCGAATAATCAAACATATACTAGTTAATTAGTTAATATAATTATAGTTTAAATTAATTATGGTTTGGGTCAAACATTTTGCTATAATTACAGTTTAAATTTTGTATAATTCACATGATTTATACAAAATGTTATATGTGATTATACAAAAGTTGTGCACAAACCAAATTATATAGCGAAATATACAAATACTGTAAATTGTATAACGAATTATACAAACAGTGTGCACAAGTTATACATGAAAATATGTAAACACTATAAAAATTATATAAAAAGTTCCTATAAAATAAAATTACAATTTTTTTTTATTTACTATATGCCAAAATTTCTCAAATAAATATGCCTAAATTCCTTTTCTGATACAGCTCGCGTTTTCTTTTTCGCGCGCGCGCGCTTCCATCAAAATTTTACATTCAAAATACATGCAATCACCGGAAAATTGCGCGATACTGACCGACCGCAAATAGGTTGCCGCCGGCGCCGGAGGAAGAAATTACAAACACGGCGACATCAGTAAGGGCAATTGAAGAGCTATTAAGGTATCGGTTTAAGAACACGAAGCTTCTAGAAGAAGCTCTTACTCACTCTTCTAAGTAATTACCAGCGGCTTGCATTCGTCGGCGACACCGCTCTCGGCTTAGCTATTTCGAGTAATTTGTACTCGAAAGTATGGTGAAGGTTGCTAGAATTGCCGTCCGGAGTACCTCCACCGCGATTCGGCAATCCTCGATGTAAAGGTACATTATAGATTTATCTATCATTAACTGATTCTTCACATTGTTATGTAGTTTAAGTTTTGTTGTCCCAAAATAGTCTTAACATTTTGCTTTTTGAGATTCGGTTTGACTAATAGCTAAATTGGATTATGTTAATTCAACATGTTAAAATTGAAATTTGGATATTCAATACATATATAAAAGTTGCAAATCTTCTCATATCAACGATGAAAAAAGGAAGCCTGAAATGTTGTGGTCAAAGTTCATTGTTATGTAAAAAATATCCCAAAATAGCTGTCACCTTTTGTTTTTAGAGAGTAATTGGAGCTAAATTGGATTAAGCTAACTTAATTTGTTGAATTAAAATTTTAATAGTCAAAAGATGTATGAGAAGTACTGTTTTGCTAATCTTCTTGCATCAATATGTTGAGAAGATACGGCTTAAAATGTAGGTTAAAGTTCATATAGTTCAACTATCGAGAAGTAGATAGCGACAAGTATTTTGGGACGAAGGGAGTATCTATCAAGTAAAGAGGCATCTATTTACCATCTAATGTGAATGTTGTCTGGGGGATCAGTCTCCTTTTTTTACTATTTAAGTTTGTGCTGGCAAAGGATCCTATAACTCTCTTTTTCTTTTTCCTTTTCTGGATTCAAAGTACCAATCAACTATGCCTCAATCCTTACTAGTTAGATTGTCTATACGTATTCTCTAAATAAATTCCTCTAGATTTCTATTGTAACTTGAAAAATGTAATTATGTCGATTAAAGAGATGAGTCTCACTGGTTTATTGGCTATTAGTAAATAGCAAGTGCTTAGGATTTGCAGTCTCACTGTTAGTATACAGGGAGTTTTAACTATTACTTATAGAACCCCTTGTCATGCAAAGCTAGTTATCCTTGTAAACTTTGCATCAAATGATGCAAGCCATACCCCTGCTTCATGTTTTGGTGAAGTTTGCTAATTTTCAAAGGTAAAACTTTTTTCCTCTAGAAATGTTTTGTATGTGTTGTTCTCCAATTGTTGAAAGAAATGACTAAGATGTATTCCTAAAACAAAATTTTCAATTGTGATTCCAATTTTCAAGCCATATCCCTGCTTCATGTTTTGGTGACTTCTGCTGCAAGCTGAGTTATGTTTCAGTAGTCATGATGTATGCTTGCTAATTTTCAGAGGTAAAACTTTCCTCTAGAAATGTTTTGTATGTGTTGTTCTCCAATTGTTGAAAGAAATGACTAAGATGTATTCCTAAAACAAAATTTTCAATTGTGATTCTTTTTGGTAAAACTCTTGTTCTTGCAACAATTTCTTGACTAGCAACATGATGGATGCATGTGTTCCACACGGCAAATATTTTCATTTAGTAATTCTTTCTGAGTTTGTTTGTCTCAATATCTAGATGCTGTCAAGTTTTTTCTGTTTCTGTTGCAGTCCCATTAAATGTGTCAATCTTTTGGTTTCATTACTATTTGCTTTGTGATGGTTGCAGATTAGAGAAAGAGGTAGGTCCTGTTCATGATGAGAGGTTTATATGCTCTAAGCAAATTGCACTTGCTGAAGGCATGCTTTTTGTGATGGGAGATGAGAAGTCACCAGTAAAAGATGCAGAAAATTCAGCAGCTTTAACAATGATCCATAGTTTGCAGGAATCCAAGCTCAGTTGATTTACACATAGTTCCACGTTCCAATTCCAGGACGAAGCAGACAGTAGGGGACGGTGCAATTTAGAAGTAAAGCTTAATCAGGTTCTCTCTATTCGTGCTATAATCATCTTTGGTTGCTGCAAAGTGAATATTAGAATATAATGTTATAGCCCACTTGAAAAATAGATTGAAGAAGAGAGTGCACCAGTTACTACGTCATAGTGTAGAAGACATCAGGACCTATATCATAGTAAACTGAGCTCTGGTCAATTCAGATAGAATTTTGCCATGAATCTCTTTATATAAATTCCATATTAGAAAATGAACCTTGGGCCTAGAGCAGTCCCAAAAGTTAGTTCATGAGGTGGGGATTTCCCAATACCATATAAGAAGACTAGTTTCCCTTTTCACAACCGATATTGCACTCTAACACTATATGTGTTGGACTCATGATCTTTTAAGTGCACAAGACATGATCGTTCCAAATCTTCCGACATTGTTAATTAATCCTATATATCTATATTCCGTATCTACAAGTGCATTGATCTAAAGCAGGATAAAGGTTCTTTTACGTTGAAAAGAACATTGAGAAACATGTTGTGATATACCTTAGAGCAATATGGCAAGAACATCTGAGCAAATAATCTTAAAATGAAACATGAATGCTAGTTGTAAAAGTTTGACCAATTTTTCAAGAATGATTTGCTATCTTGGTCATAAGTGTATATAGAACATGTGATTTTAGAGAGCTTTTATTATATAATTATATGTTCAACATCAACTATATAATATATAGAATTTTATTTATATAAAATTTGCATTCACTGTCATAAAATATGGAATTTATTTACATAAAGTTTGCTCTCACTGTCATAAAAGAATAGTGAGGTGCAGTAACTTTAAATCCAGCCATTCTTCTAGAAAAAATAAAAGTAGAAATATGGTGTACCCTAAGAATTGTACCAATTGAATTTGGCATATTAATAAAGAACAAGGATTGCCTTAATTAAAAAGCTTCTTTTTGATAGAAATCGTGAAGCCTCTTCCTTGAGTCTTCTCTTTGTATCTTCAATTGCTTGTAGAAGTTACCAATGAATGTCTCTGATTTATTAAATAGCTCCTGCTTACTGATCAGCTGATCCCCAACTTCCTCCCTTTCAGTATATTCTTCTTCCTGTAAGATCTCTTCCACTTCATTAATCTCCTCTCCGGTACCCCCTACGAAAAACAAGCTTGGCATTGAAGGACACTTCTTCACTAGTACTACCTGCTCATGTACTTCTGCAACACCAATAATTTTCTCTGAAGCACATTTTTCAACCACTTTACCGGTATTTTCCTTAGTAGTAGTCAGAAGTGAGCTCTCTAAGCTCGCTATATGATCATATTGAGCTTTAGGGACAGTTTCTTGAGGTTCACTAGCTCCAAGAGAGGGAGGAGTAGCTATCACTGGAGTAGTCATGTTATGTTGTTTTTGCATGATGATGCTGTTTGTTGAAGGAAATTTTTTGTCATGTGGAGATTTGGTGAAGAAGGAAATGAGGCCAGCTTCAGCTCCTAGTGAAATGATGAGAAGGTGAACAATGAAATATAGGTAAGTTGTTCTTAATGATGTGGATAATAGAGGGGTGATGATCAAAAGAGCAGCTAATATGAGTAGAAGCTTTAGAACTTGTGATATCTTGATCATTTCCATGGATATTGTTTTTCTATGAAGTTTGATGAATGTAGAGATGTTGCGGCTAGAAATAGAAGTGTGGTTTTTCAGTCAGACAATGTGGTGGTGGAGCTCGAGAAAAATATGTTGGGGACAACATATTTATAAGGCAGATATTGAAGAGGAGAAAATGGAAATTAAGTTGGTTGTTTCCCACCAAAATGGAACTTGGACCTACCTCAAGTGGAGAAGTTAACTCATGTGGTGAGTGTCAGGATTTGACAATAGTTGGGTAGTCTGGAGAGCAAGAGTTTTCCTTCTTTCTTGGCAGAGATTGACCAAAATCATATAAGGAGACGAGTTACTCATCCCTCTATCAATGCATTATACTTTAACCTCCACCCTCACCCACATGTCCAAGCCCAACATTTGGAGTTTGGACAGGACAACGTGGGCCCGAATGTTAGGGCATATACAATAATACCTACTTAGCGTTGATAACATGTGAAAAGTGGACATTGTGCCTATCTCAATCTCAAACGCTAGCTCTTGTCGTGACGATTGCTCAAAGCCAACATGGACACTTAATAAAAGAGAATACTCCTACATTATATTTATGTGATGGTTTTTGACTAATCACGACATCTAAAATGTTGATTAGACTTACATTATATTAGTATATTAGCGATTATGGATGAATATTAAAGTAGTGGTAGAAAAGAGAGAAATTGTCGCATTAATTCACTATGTTAATCTAGATTCACACCATGCCAGTTTAAGGGGGAAGCACTCCCTACAAAAAATTTCTCCATTTCTGTATTTAGAATTTGCAATCTCTAGTTAAATATAAAGGGATCTCATTCTTTTTACCATAACTTTGGAATATTATACAATTTCAGACAAAATCACCGTTGTTTAGTTGGACCTTCTCTACTTCATATTTTACAGTGTTAGAAACAAGGTTTTTATACAGTGAATTTCAGAAATAAAATTCTGAAGCATGACAATTCAGTCATAAAGTGCAAACAAAGTGGACAAAAAAATAATTTGGATAATAATTATAGAGATATAAAACAAAAGAGTATATTTAGATAAATTTTAATTGGACAAGAAGTGATAAGGTCGGTGCTTCCTTTTAGGAATGTTGCTACTACTGGAAATGTAGGCCGTCCCAAGTAGGCCCTTTTAAAAGTAGGCCATTGAAGACTATCTTTATCTCGAACGCTTGGCCCCTTGGGACCAAATTGGTAGTGTGGTGGGGCTGGCTATGAAATTTTTGTTTTTTTTTTTCATCCTGTGATATCAATATTCCGGCTTGACTAAATTTGAATTCACACATTATAGGACTCGTTTTTAAGTGATGCTTTCAACAGGATTTTTTTTTTCATTCTGAGACGCTTGAATCCCAGATTTTTTTGGTTAAGGATGAAGGATCCTAATCATCCTACCAAAACTCAATAGCCGGCGGTGAAGTAGCCTAAGAATTCTGGTATTTGGTGCTTTTGTGGTACCCTTCTCGGTCACAAATGCAATCTCATCGCATCCAAAATACATGCAGATCATCATTGGGACCATTATACTTTCCGACAGTTGATGATACTATCGGATTGACAAATCAAAGTAGGTTTCAGTCATTATGTGTTAAAGCAAAGCTTAAGCCTTGAGATTTGAAAATCCGGATGTGAAATTGACACAAAATGAAGTTAAAATCAAACCAGTTAATTGCTGGTGTTTGTTCCAAAACTTTCCCGAGAAAAAACCATTTGGAAATTGGAAGAAATAATCTCTTACGTCCACTTACAATTTGAAAATGACACAAGTAGATTTCGTTATAATGTTTTTACTAGTCTCTTGTGAAAAAGTCATGCCATAGCTAAAGTAACATCTGTAATGGTTTACAAAATAAATTCTCCAGCCTACTGCTAAAAGAAATCTTCGTTGAGGATCCTTTTCTTCTCTTTGTTTCTTTCTGCATTTTTGTCTGCGTTACAGCTAATACTTTCCTGATCCATGTTCCTTTCCACGTCCTCACTTTCACTTTTATATGCATGTTTGTTTTCATCAGAAGACAATGGTCATAGTTGTTTGACTGATGTGGTATTGGTCTATACAACTATATACTATCTCTTTTGTTTCAATTTGTGTATCTTTTTTTAAATCAGTCTCAAAACAAATGTCTTTCCTTTTTTGAACACAAGATTCAAAGTCTTCTTGAAATAAAAGTACTAGCTTTCTTTGATTTTCTTTTCTAGTGTTTCTTGTGGTCACCACTAATTCTCAATTCTTATCAAGATTTTACCGACTAACTGGATCATGATTTCAGTTTAGATAATAGAATGTCCAACTGAACAAATAGATGCATGTAAATCACTTCTGTTTCAAAAGCCGTATAGGCTCCACATCACTTGCTTTTTGGGTAATTATGTTCATTACCATCAGAGGATGTGGAGGGCATAGGATGATGAAAATCTGTCTCAATCAAAACTCTTAGGTTCAACTCCCTAAAAATGTTAAATTTACAGTGCTTTGCCCAACGATCATTTCCATTTTGTGGTCGTCCAAGTCCCAAGTTGTTAGTGATACAACATACCAGTAAAAGTTACAAAATCTTTACTTTCCACTGGTTAAAGAACATAGAAAAATTCTTCAATTATCTTAGCTGTTTCTGATTTTATGGCAAATTTCTGAGTTTCACTTCCTTTACTGCCTTCATGAAGACAAATCTCCATACGCAGACAAATGAAAGTTGTAACATGCATCAAAATACAGTTATTGTCATCTCAGATTCTCATGCATTTTTGAAGATTGATGTATATAAGTAACCAAACTAGTATTTAACAATTACAAACAAATGGCTGGAAAGTTTGACAATAAACTAAACACGAACAGGTGATTGAGTTGTCTCAATCACAAACAATACACACCATCCCCCTCCTTCCTCCAACAGGGCGAAGGATAAGTTCACATGACACTCTCCCTTGGTAGTGATGTTGATTTCAGCTTTAATAGCTTGGAACCTTTTCGACGTTTACTGAGTACTTGAAGGGAGATGAAGTTAAACTCTAGATTGAGCTTCTCAGCAGAAATGGCACTAAACATCCCAGCACTGCACCTGCAAGAACCTGCACATTCATCTCAATGACATCAACTTCCAGTTAAGGAAAACATAGTTTAGTTTGTTATCACACTAGTTCCTTCTTAAAAATACTTGTATCATGTTAGCTATCGAATGATGAGTGATAGAATGATGCCGATCAAAGTGAAAGGTAAGTTCAATAGAACTAAAGGACCGGCAATGTTATATGATAGTGAAAGTTGGGCCACAAAAGTCCAACATATCCATGGGCTGTCTTGCAGATGCTATGATGGATATGGCATCATGCAAATTAGATGAGGCTATAAATGTCCATGTTCGTTAGAAAGTTTCAGTAGCATGGATTGAGAATAAAATGAGAAAAGATTGCTTGAGATGGTTCAAGTCCATGTCGTGCATCGATCTACACCTATAGATGCTTTTGTCTGTAGGTGTAAAACTATGATGAACAAAGGTGTTAAATAGGGAACGGGGTAAACCTAAAACCACCTGGAAGGACCTTGTCTCGAAAGACCTACAAATCATTGGAATCAATGAGCACTTAAGATTTATGTTGCTCGAACTCTTCAAAAATGTCAACAGATGCATGCCGTATTCTCCCAAAGTAGTGTATTTTTGAAGAATTCGACACGGATGTGGCATAAAAAGTGAAGAGTTGGTGCAACCTAGCTTAAGATAGGACATTATGGCGGGAAAAGGGAACCATATATGTGATACATGTTAAGCTTAAATAAAGCAACATGGATTCACATAGCCCATCCCAACTTGTTTGGGATGAGGCATAGTTGTGGTATTAGTTTCTGCCACAACATGAAATGATTGAATTATTGTAAATGTGTAAAAAATGAGCTGCATAAGAAGTGCTATCTTTACTAAGATTGTTGTTCTCATCAAGAGGTAATGAAGAAAATAAAATAAAATGCATAAACTACGAACACATAGCAACTATACCTGAAGAGGAGTGTGACCAAGCGAATCTCGCAGAGGTCTAACATTGGCAACAGGATGCTCAGGAGGCAATTCACACACTATCTGATTCAACAACTGCATCAAACAGCAAAATCAAAGAATAAGATAACTGACACAAAGGAAACAAGTAATCTAAATTTGAAGAATAAGATAGTAAAAGAGTAATAATAAGACACTAGAAAACAATCGACCCACTAAAGAAATAGTCCCTTTGGTTCAATTTATGTGTCTTATTTTCCTTTTCAATTGTTTTTTAAAGGCACTTTGTATATTAAATACCTCTTTAAATCCAAGATCTTACATGACATTTAAAACCAAAAGTTTCAAAGGGTGTTTTAGTACAATAGACACGTCTTTAGTTTAAGATTACACGATTCAATAATCTCTCACTTTCTTGAATGTAGTCAAACTAAGACTCATAAAATCAAAGAGTGAGTAGCTAATTTACAGACTGATTTGGATTAGAAAGTGAAATTGTCATGAACATGGAAAAAGGCTATATAGAAAAAAAAAATTAGAACTGATGAATAGTTGAGAGAAGATTCTATACTGAGAGATTTAAGTACAATGTTCTTTCAAATTGCATAAATCATCCATCAGTAACATGATAAAAACTAGATGAAGAAGGGTGGAAAAGGAAGATTACTTCAGCTTGGCGACCAGCATGAAGCCTAACACCAGTAGCATCATACATTACCTGTAATAAAGGAAATCCATTAGGAAGTGTGGAAAAGAATAGAAGTTCATTATGCAAAATAGAAATAAGAAAGTTGAGACAGAAAAGCTGCATAAGTGGGGTGTTGGGAGGTGGGATGTATGCAAATCTTTAGATTGTACGCCTCCATGGTGTTCCCGTATCTCCGACCCTGCTGCTTTAGCATCAGAAACTTATCTTCTCTGGTATGCCTGATCTCTGGAGGTCAAATCTTTACCCCCTAACCTTGGAAGAGGTAGAGAGGATGTATCCTATTAAGACTCCCAGCTCAAGAGAAGAAGAAATTGTTGACATCCAAAGGGAAATATTAGAAGTCCTTCGCGACATCCCCCCAACCCCAGATAACACAAATACAAGCTAGTGTCTCTCTTCCAAAGCAGCATGTATGTTGATACATATATCATATATGTATGAATGTGCATGCATATGGTTATATGGTCTCTTCCAAAGAAGTGATCGGGATGTATGTTGGAGAGAATGAAACAGATATGAAGAAGGAAAAGCTCAGATATCAGATGTTAAGTTACTGCATTATCAGAATAGTGACTGCCATATAAATACATGAAAAAAATAACTGGAAAAACTAAAGAAAAGGAGTAACATAAGCTATGATTATCTCTAATAACTAAAGCCTAAAAAATAGGAACAACTTAATCAGATTCTGCACAACACTGCATCTGATTTATTCAACTTAATCCTACTTTTAAGTTGTATTTTGAGATACAACTAATCTCTAGCTTTTGAGGCACTACTTTCAACAATGTATGACATTGCATCTTTTTCTATAGTTAAAACAACAATATACTCAGTATAATCTCACAAGTAGGGTCTGAGGCTTCTTTCTAGAGTTCATAAATCAAAAAATTTACATTCAGATGCAAAGAAGATACTTAAAAAAAGGACTGTTGCAAAAAGGTAACAACAATTATGCCAAACTGAGCATCATCAGGAACTTTTCCTAGGAAAAGCAGAAAAATTGAAGGTTGTCTTCTTTTTCTCGTTTATTATTCCCATGTTGGGATTACATTGATTTGTCTCTCTAAGCAAAACATCAGCAGAGGAAATTAAACAAAAATAAGACAAAGCCTGGTTAAGAAATTACTCACCACAGATGCCAAAACCACAGCAATCGCGAAGACAGATCCTCCAGCTCCTTCTTGTAAATAAATTGCCATTATCAGCGCAGTAACAGTTGCTGAATGTGATGATGGCATTCCACCTGAGCTAAGCATCCTTTTTGAATCCCATCTCTTCTCCTTGTACCTGCAAAATCTAACAGGGAATATTCAAAAGTTAACCAAGTAGAAAGAAAAGGTAAGAGAAAAATTGGTGATCCTGAAAAAAGTAAGCTCTTCACGTGAAGTACACATTTCTCCAATTTTTTGTCAATAAGAACCTCCTGAATGAAAATCTATCATAAGATCCACATACATGCACCTTCAACTCTGTTATCAAAGTAGACAAAACAAAGATTTCCTACACCCTAATTAAGCTACTTTCACATTATGTTTTTCTTTGGTGAAAGGAAGCAAGAGGGGCCTTGCTGATTTAATTTCCGAATTAGTTAACCTCTCACTCTTGTTGTGTGATAGAGCTCTAAAGAAAGTAAAAACACTAATTTCTCCTAAGCAGAAATTTCGGGAAGTGTGTGTGATAATGTGCCTAGCCACCTTTACTCCTTGTCACTTTCCATAACCAATCAAAGGAAACTAATCCTTACCACAATCTTTTATACATATATCACTCGCTCCATTTTGAAAAGTACCACTCTACAAAATTTTTTGGTAACAGTGGTGCCTGGGAAAATTGCATGCACCTGGACTATTCCATCAGGTATCTAGTACTTCCCACCACCACAACCATCAAGGCTTAGGCAAATAAGAATAAATCACCTAATGTTTTTCTGGGACTCCTGGAATCTGCTGGAGATTGCCCCTGGTCTCTAAGTTTCAACGACTCTCTTTTACATCTATTCAAGGAACCACTCCTCTCACTTCAAGCAAAAAATAGCTATGACGATTTCACATTAATTGCTGTTACATAATCTCATTCTCCTCCAACTGAAAAGAATCTGCATGCTTAAAACCATCGTCGTTGATAAACAGTTATAAAGTATCCCTGCCTCTCTACTCCTACCTCGTGGTAGGGTAAGGTCTCTAGACATTCTACCCTTCACAGACTCCACTCGTAGAATTACACTGGGTATGTTGTTGCTTGTATGCCCAGTTCAATTAGAAACAAATCAAAAATGAGTTTCAGCTTTCAGAAATATCCTCTTTTGTAGTTCTTTCTTCCATGTTGATTCAGATACAAAATTTTCTTTCAGAAAGGCGCCCTGACTACAAAATCAGGCACCATTCTCAGCTGAGGAGAAAAACACACGTTTCGAAAAAACTTATAAAAGACACTTGATCTATTCCAATACTATAGAGAGGTAATAAAATTCATCATCACCAGAAGGTAAAAGTAAGAAAAACCCTTTTTTTCTTATACTTATATATTTCCAGATTGAAGGACCTGTGTGAGTCAGAAGAGATGTTTCCCACCAAACTAAAATCTTTACTAAAGCTCAACAACAGAGAAATAACTGCATATAAGATTTAGAGGGATCTCTATCACCAAGTGTATGGCTAGAGATTCAGACATAGGATATAAATATAGAGATTCAATCTTCCTGCTTTAAAACTCAATGAGAGCTCATCTGTCAAAACCTAGGCGGACAAGGTTTCCCACATCTATGTTTTGTACACCAGCACCCTGTGGATTGTATTGGTTGGTGTGTGTACATTGATTGGACACTGGCATAATCATAAAAAGATATGGAGGGATATATAGGTTGATTGGACACTGACATCATCGTAAAAAGATATGGACGGATCATTATCCTTTTATCTACCGTTCTTCTAAGTGATGACCAAACCTCTGACTTCCCTTTTTGAACTTGCAACTGTGTGAGGAGGATTCAAACCTTCCTGTAAATTTTACTCTGATCTTCTAGATCAATAAATTCATCTTTGAACTTCCCAAGGATCAGCATTTTCACTTTAGTTTTCAGTATATGCTACATTCCCTAGAAATTCAACAATCTAAACCTCAATTGCTCGCTCAATATGCTAGAAATTTGCAGCAACATCAAATTCCAGAAGCGGTTTAAACATTATAATGACTGTTGTAATATCAACAACAAAAACTTTCACATACTCACATACAGCAACAAGAAAGCCATGATCTTTCTTCTTCTTTTTTCAGCACATTGTATTAGTTGAGGTGCATAAGTTGATTGAATACTGACATCACCAGAAAAAGACATGGAGGGATCATTGTCCTTTTATCTACCATTCTTCTAGTCTCCAGGCGATGACCAAACCTCTAGCTTTCCAATCTGAACTGGTGATTATGTCAGACGGTTACGACCTTCCTATATATTTTACTTCAATCTCATTTATCAATCCAATATCTCTTAGCTTCCTGATGATCAGCATTTTCATTTTAGTTTTTGCTATATTTACTTGAACCCGAAACAGCCTCTCTACTTCCACAACATAGGGGTAAGGTCTTCATACACTCTACTCTACCCTCCTAAATAGTCCCCGTGGGATTACACTAGGTATATTATTGTTGTTATTCGCTATATGCTACTTTCTCTAGAAATTCAACAATCTAAACCTCGATTACTAGATGCGAAATCTGTTATCAACAATAAAAACACACTCATATTCACAGACAACAATACTAAAGCAATCATCTTTCTTTCTGTTTTCCAAATCAAACTTCATCTATCAGTAATTGAACTATAAATTACCAGTCATTACGCCAAATCAAAAAGGCTAAGCAGCTAAAAATTAAACACACAATCTCAAAGTGATAATGTCATATCATTTAGAAGCAAAATAGAAACAGTCGTTTACCAGGTGGTAAATAGCTTAAGGAACTGAGCAATAGCACAAGCAAGCAATGCGGAAAAGAGGGGAACATTGACAGATGGAATCGACGACGAATACGACCGCGCACTTGAAGATGCATCGGACGCTGTAACCACTTCGTTCATTTGATGAGATAATTTCTAGTCTAGATAAATGAACGGACGGGCGGACGACGGAGATTGATAATTTACCGGAAACTTCTAGAATCTAGACTCGGAGATTCGGCAGAATGGTGCCGGAGGAGGCTGTGATTGGTGGATCTATAGGAAAATAAGGTACGGCCCCACCGATGCCGTCGCCGTCAACCGGCGTTGTCGTCGTCGATCGGAGTTTTGTGTGGCTTTTGTTAGGTTGCCTGTTATTGGTTAGTTGAGACGGCGAAGGCGGTGGACCCACACGGGGCTGTAGAATGACAACTTTGTGTACGAATTGGGTAATTCTCACAAAAATGAATTGGCGTATTGGGATGTGCATTCGGTGTGGGACCTATTGCCTTATAGCCTTGGGCTTTCTCCAACTTGCTAAATTTCCCTCTTTTTTTTTTTGTCTTTTTGAGATTTATTTTTTGGTAAAAAGTGGAAAATAACAAACTAATTAAAAAAGAAAAATGGTTCTTACATCTTTGTATGTGTCACCATCGGAGGTTTATTATTCAAATTATGATATGTGATATTATGTAATGACGGAGAATAATACATATATCTAAATATTGTATTTACTAAAATAATAAAGTATGATATAACCTACTACAATATAATATATCATAAAATAATACGTAAAAATTATCCAAACATAGTGTTAAGCAACACTGCTTAAATTCGTCAGGAGAAAAAACTTTACTTCTCAAGGAATTGTCTGGTATCTAGTTAGAGTTTTATATGTATAATGTATTAGTATTACATGAATTAGTTATAAGTAAAATTGTATATTATTTTGTGTAAGAATTAATTATGCAATATTTAATTATTTATGTATTAATTATACAAATCTTTAGATTACAAATCACACACTATTAATTTTATACATAATCCTAATCAATCATCAAATGTGATATACTTATCTAATATTTATTAGTGATATAATATTTCTCCTAATCAACTGCCAAATGGCCCCTAAATGTATGACTCTTAGAGTATCAACGCCTTTTCATGCTTGTGGTCTTCATTTTAGAAAATTGACACACTAAGTTGTCTCCCTCCAAATATGTCTTAAGTGGATATATATGTTGAATATCTCTTATATGATAAACTTAACAACCACTAAGCAATCAATTTCCTATTCCACAACTTCATAATTCATTTGATTTATAGCCTTTACTTGGTACTTTAGAATTCTATAGCAAGGCTTGAACCTTCGTAGAGCCGTCAATATGAGCTAGATCCATTAGATCAACTTAGTTTAATCTCTGATTTTACAGGGTTGGACTATAATTTTTGGAGCTTATTTAAAAAATAAGTTTTTTATCCCAGTCTGAATAAGCCTGTTGATTTGTGAGGATTTCTCAATATGAGTTGGGTCAGCCCGTAAGCTGAATTGAAAAATAATTAAAAGCAAAAATAAAATAAAGTACTAAAAATAATAAGAGTCCAAACTCAAAATTCATTTAAAAATTTTAAGTATTAAAACTTAGATACAATTTATGTTTTTTTTAATATGCACTCCCTCCGTCCATTTTTACTTGTCACTTATTGATTTAACATAGGATTTAAAAGTCAGTAATAAGAGTAATTTTACTAAATCACCCTTTGAATATAATAAATATAATGTCTTAGAAAATGTAATACGAAAATAACTATAATTAATGATAAGGGTAAACTAGAAACTAGTTTGAAATTATCTTTTGATTTCATAAAGTGGACAAGTATTATTGGACATCTCAAAATAGTATAGTGGACAAGTAAAGATGGATGGAGGGAGTAATAATAACACTAATACTATGAAATATTGTCTTGTTGCTATTTATTTTAATATTTTTAAATTGTGATTTAATTTAAAAATTTATATAAAAAAATATATGAATAAAAATGTGGGCTGGCGCGGCAAGGCCCGCGACCCATGTACTAATGGGCTGGGCTAGCTATTTTCTAGCTCATAAAAAAAAGGGTCAACCCGACCTGGCCTGTCAAATTTTAAAGTCTGTAAGGGCTAGTTCGAATGGGGTGGGTCGCCCCGTATTAACAACTCTAAGCCTTCATTTTACTTAGGTTACGTGTGGCAAAATTAAACTCAATTTGTTCAATTCACTCAATTCGTTGAAGTTTTGGCCGGTTATTAGTAGCTCAATTTATCTCAACTCAACCCAATTAAAATTGGGTTGATATTCAACCCGAATTGACTCGATAAATCTTGCCAAAATATTATTAATACACCCTTTCTTTAATTTGATACGTTTTATATAGCCAAAATAAAGAAAAAAATAATTTAATTAAGTACTAAAATATTAAAAAAGAATAAATAAAGTAAAACTTAGTAAAAGTTGGGTTAGATTGGATCTTGACCTGCTCTATAACCCATTATTCAACCCGTTTTGACCCAAACAAATTTGGATTGAATTGAATCTTGATCCGTTTGTTGTCTTGACCCATTATAGCTCACTCAAATTTAATCTAACCAGTCCAATTATCACTCCTAACCCAGGTATACCAACAATCAATATCCCTAAGCATCCCAAAAGATTCTTCCAAATGGCCTTCAACGTGAATTAATTAAGATTTTCAAGGGTAAATTTAATCTAACTCGTCCAATTATCACCCCTAACCTAGGTATACCAACAATCAATATCCCTAAGCATCCCAAAAGATTCTTCCAAATGGCCTTCAACGTGAATTAATTAAGATTTTCAAGGGTAAATTTAATCTAACTCGTCCAATTATCACCCCTAACCTAGGTATACCAACAATCAATATCCCTAAGCATCCCAAAAGATTCTTCCAAATGGCCTTCAACGTGAATTAATTAAGATTTTCAAGGGTAAATTTAATCTAACTCGTCCAATTATCACCCCTAACCTAGGTATACCAACAATCAATATCCCTAAGCATCCCAAAAGATTCTTCCAAATGGCCTTCAACGTGAATTAATTAAGATTTTCAAGGGTGTAAAAACAAAAAGGTAAACATTATGAAAAAAATTAACAGAATAATGTTTACTAGTGAAAGCAATATGGAATCATATTGATATTATCACAACAGTACCACTTCATGGGATTTCATCTCTTCTAAATATTTTCACAATAGCATTATTAAAAATATTATTAAATATATCTTTTTTTTAAAAAGAAATAATTAAATAATCACTGAAAAACTCATCATTTATTCGATTTGGCTAGTCATTCTCAATAAACTTTATTATCAAATTGGATAAATGTTTTTTTTCACACACAAACAGCCTAACTTTTTTAAGCTTTCGAAGGGAAAATTGGTGAAGTTCGATTATTTTCTTTTTAAAAAAAAAAATAGAGTAAAAACAAGTCAACCAAAATTTAGGAAAAGATAATATTAAGTGCTATATAGATCGAGTCTACCAAATAAGAATGAAAAAGTCCCTAAAAGATTTGAGAAGAGAAATAGTGAAGTTTTAAAAATTTGCATCTGAATAATGGATTAATGGCATAAAGAGTTGAGCTAATAGGATGTACATTCACAGTTGGAAACTAGATTTTTGCAACTCCTCGATCATTGGATTGAATCTTCGACTTGTCTCAAGAGGTATCAGTATTAATATATATATCTAAAAATTAAAATTTAATTTAAATATATTATATATTTTTTTAATGAAAGATATTGTTCAACACCCATTGGGTAAGGATAGCTCACTTAATCTTTCTTGCACAGGAGGACCAAGCTATTGAATGCACATTCCTTCTGTCATTAAATTTTGGGTAGGTGATAAAATTCAATGAGTATAATCTCTATTATTATTTTAAAAGAGGAAAATGTACCCCTAAAATTACTTAAAAAGAAATTATCTTGAAAAAAAAAAATATATATCTAAATTCTGGCAGATAAAATAATAAAGAAAGTTTTTTTTGGTAACGGAGATGATTTTATTTACTTAATTAAGCGGGAGGTACAACATAATCTTGGCCAATGTTTTGTGCCATAAAACAGTTATGTGGTGCCACATCCCGGCCCCTAGGATTCAAAATAGGTGTTCTAATTTTTCTATAGAACATAGTTCCAAGTGTGTCTGCTTTCATTTCGTTAGTGACAAACACAGGAGGAACTACAAAAAGAGTGGTATTTTCGTAGTCCTATCTTGCTGCCCCTGCATTAGCCATTGCATTCGCTACCTGATTCTACTTTCTAAGTACATGCTTGATAATTACTTGGTCCAGCCTGACCAGCAAGTAAAGCATATTACATCACTTGTCTTTCTTATAGACATAGATTATTTAAGATAATTATTTATTTTAAAAAATTTAGATATAATTAAGTACAATCTTCCTATTTTGCCCTCACTAATGTTATTTTTGAAAGATAAACATTAATTAATTAACATTAAAAATAACATAAGTGAATACACATACACATACTTTGATATTGTGATTGTCTTGATTAATTTTTTTATTTATTTATCGAAAAGAAATTAGTGAAGGAATCTTTATCAAAGACAGATTAATATTTTAGATAACTAAAGATAATAAACAAAAATATGACAGTCAAAAGGAATAATGGATGTGTAAATCAAAATTGTGACAGGTAAAATAGTCCTTTTTCATTTTATTAATGATTAGATCACACTATCGAACAATCAAAATCGAGACGTGATTTGTTTAAACACGCCCTCTTCATATCTAGCCTATCAATATTATTTGATTGCATATTTAGAGGTAGTAGGAGAACTTATTCCACTTGAGAATTGTGATTGTGAATTCAGAAGATCCTAAAGTAAAGTTGACTCCACACTCGTAGAGTGTCAGAGCTAATTCACTAAGTCAATGAATTTAAAAAATCTCTCATTTGTTAAAATTCTTTATCTGATCAATTAAAATTCTAGAACTAAGTCCCAACTAATTTACAATTGGGATCACTATTTCCTTGCATCACTCTAAGATATGTTCATTGTGAACAAATGATGTGCATTCGTATTGTGAGAATTTTCTAAAGTCAATAATCATCTTTGTCTCTTAAAGGAGAGACTCCTACATTGTGCATATTGACTATACCAAATACGATAATTATAAAAGAGTATACTAATTAATTTTCATAAAAGAATAAAAATTAGCATCCAAAATTATTAAAATCCACAGAGGTATTAAGAGGAGGTATGCTAATTGATGATCTATTGATGTAGGCATAGCTAGTCAAACACTACTATTTTGAGGTTGGATCTTTCAAATCATTTTCGCAAAAAATTCACACTCATTTTGTAATTATTCAAAAAAAAATTCATTCTCTTCATAAAAAAAAATAAAATAAAAGGCTACATTCAAATAAATTTATATTGAGTCACTGAAAATTGAAGAAAGGAAATTGAAGATTTCTCCTTTATAGTTACAACTACTTTCATGAAAAAAGAATTTGTTTCTATCAAGTATGCTTCACACAGCCTATAGCATGGCAACGCGTAACAGGAAGATGATCTAAAATTCCAATTCTTTCATCTTTTAATAGTAACATTCTTTTATGGAGCTTACGTCAGAATATGAAAGAAACAAGTTTGTCATTCTTCCACCATTCTATCAACCTAGTCAATTTTGTCTGACTTAATTCTTCTTGTCCAGTCACATATTTCTGGCTAAGCAATAAGGAGTATTTTTTCTATTACATAAATTCAATTTTCGTGTAGGTTAGGTTCAATTCTCAACAGAGAAAAATATAAGGCGATCCTTTAAAATTAATATTTTAAAAAATTAATTTAGGTGCACAAAAATGACTCAAACATCACAAGTCGATTTCTTTAAAATTTATTTTTTTAAGGGTAGATCTCGAGGGTTGGTGTTTACTAACAGGTGTCAGATGACTTTGAAATTGTGGGACCCACTCCCATCGTCTATCGAGGCGAAAGATTGACTAAAGATAAGCACGTGAATGGTGAGTGGGCCCATTCACACAACATGTTATGACCATTTTGCCCCTAGTTAGTTTTACCAATTTTCTTGGGCTAGTCAAAGTGCCTAACCTAATACTCTAATCAAAAGTAATTGACTAACATATACTTTTCCCAAAATTTATGAAGGTTCATTTCTAGGAAAGGTCAAATTGTTTATGACTCCCAATTTTTAATAAGTAAATAATTTTAAGCATATTTAGCATGTTTTAAAGACTTTATCAATTTGTTTTTTTTAATAGAATTGTGAATATAAGAATTTTAGTGATCCAACTAATCTACATTTGAATAGTGCATGGTACACATTCATTAAAGGAGAAATGTTCTCATTAGTATCAGAATTAAAATTTTGATCATTAAACTATTTAAAATATAAAGAAGTAAATACATGAAATATTAGAAAAAAAAAATCAATATCTACTCCCTACAATTGCATTTTTAGCCCCCTCCAAGTTACATTGTTTTTTCTTGATACTTTCTTACTTGCATTTGCTGTTAGCATTTACTCCTGTCCATGTTCATGAAAATTAGATGGAACTAATTATGTTTGCAACAAATTCATATTGGATGCTAGTCTTAGGAAGAATAAGTTTCCCATGTCTGGACTAACAGATGGAGTGAAAAGTATAAGTTTAAGGATTTTGAATTTGTAGCTTATTATAATTATTCAGTTTGCCGTCAAGTATGTATACAACAACAATATATCTAGTGAAGGCTGAAAAAGTAAGGTTTGGGGAGGATACAGAGTATACGTAGCCTTTGTCATTATCTCATGAAGATAGAGAAGTTGTTTGCGAAAGACCCTATACTCAAATGCATTCACCCCAAGTATAAGAGAAGAAACAATAGATACAGAATAACGGCTAAAATGAAGAGCAATGTCAATTCTACAAGAAGAAAACAATAAAGGTAGCAAAATATAATTGAAGAGCAATAACAACACAACTATAATAGCAAAATTAATCCTATAACAAACATAAAAATCATCACAAGGCAAGATAACCTTCTACCCTAATATATGATCTTCTCTCCAATCTAAGGTCATGTTCTAGTAATATTAAGTTATGTGTGTTACATTCTTTTCAAACTATGACCCATTAAATTGCATCTACGTGGCTAAATCTTCACTCTCTATTAACAAGTTATTTTCTTTCTTTTTTCTTTTTCATTTTTGGCTAAAACAAAGAAGGAAATTGTCCCAAAAATAGAAGGATAAAGAAATTATTATTGTTGTTGTTGGTATTGTTGTTTGGGATTTGAATATTCTATCTAATCACCTCTCCCAAATACTTTTCGATCGACCCTTGTCCCTCTCTGTAACCCTAAATTCAACCTCGTATACTTCTTAATTGGGTCGTCAACACACCTCCTCTGCACATGTCCAAACCACCTCAATCTCGCTTATCTCATCTTGTCTGCCATAGAGGCAACTCCCACCTTTTCTCAAATAACCCCATTCCTGATTTTGTCACTCCTAGTATGTCCACACATCCATTTCAATAATCTTTATCTCTACAACATGCATCTTCTGAACATATCGTTTTTTTCCTGGTCGCTCCCACATATAATAAGGATGGTCTAATCATTGCTTCATAGAACTTATCTTTAAGTATAAGTGGTACCTTCTTGTGACACAATACTCCAGAGGCAATCCTCCTTTTCATCTCCACTGCCATAATGCAATCCGTGACATCATTGTCGATGTCCCCACTATTCTAAATGACGGAACCAAGATATTTAATGCTTTATCTCTTAGGAAACAATTAAGTATTTATAAATTACACATATTTTATAATTTTCTTTTATAAAAATATAAAACTTATTAAATAAAATTAATTCATACTCGTTTGGTTGAATATAAGAATCCAACGGTCGTAATGTGTGGTCATTATGATGGCCGGCGTGCTATAAATAAAGAGTAATATGAAATCAATAGTATGGTCGTATACGTGTGAAAAAGCATCAATAGAAATATTCATTTTTGGTTCACATTCTTATTGAAATGGTTTAATAAATTAAATAATCGATTTATCTAGAATATTTCATTTAAACATTTAAAAATTAAGCTTTGTTCTAATTGATTATTGAATACTTCAATACTAATAAAATATTTTAGTTAGACACTTTTAGCTTCAATTTTGACTTTGTCTTTTTTTCAGTGTTCTCATTCGTTTATTAGGTAATTAAACGAATAACATAAAATATGTCATTTTCTTGACTTTACTGATGTTATAAATACTCCCTCTGTTCAACTAAAACATAATTAATTCAAATATTTAAATAAAATAAATATAAGGATCCGACTATATAATTGATTTATGCATAACTAGCTTATTTTAGCATTATTTGAACATGCTAACTTAACCAACAA
This sequence comes from Solanum virginianum, assembly GCA_000787875.1. NCBI lineage: Eukaryota > Viridiplantae > Streptophyta > Magnoliopsida > Solanales > Solanaceae > Solanum > Solanum virginianum. The sequence goes on along the minus strand of DF360997.1, from coordinate 32,771 downwards.
CCAAATAATCTTTTGGTATTAATTAATGTAATGTGCTCATAAATAATGAGATTTGTCTCCTCTCAAATTCCTCAAGTACGTATAGTTAAATGAGTGACAATTTAAGTAAATTTAATTTGATTAGCATCTTAAGTTTTTAACTATAGTAGTTAAAAGAAGGTGGTTTTGTGAAGACATTCTTCACTTTGGTAAAAAAAAGATAGAAAAGAAAAAAAAAGATATCTCTCCACAAATTTTGATATCAATTGCTAATGTCATTAAATTTTATTTATATTTAAATATTTAAATTGTTGCACGTATTGTATATTTGTAATTTGTTTTCATGAAATACAATTTCGTATTATAAATTCGAACCTGAAATTGATATTTTAAAAAATGAAGGTTTAAAACGAGACATTATATATAATATGGGTCGAAACACAAGTCACGAATCATGGGACATAAGTATCATGGATCAACGGAGTATAAATCTCATATATCTTAAATTTTATAATTTTATTACTTAGAAAATAAACAAAATAAAATTTTTAACAATTCTACAAATAAATTTAAATGAATCACCAATTATACAAAAAAAAATAAAAAAATGTTGTAGTGATCATTTGAGAAAGGTAATAACACAAAATTAAAAATGATAATAACTGAGATAATTTTTAAAATAAAATTATCTATTCCTACAATTACTGCTCCTTCCCACACCCAACTAATATTTACATTTATATATTTCGAAGAAGAAAATGATAAAAGGAGTAAAAGTAATGACAAAGGAAATGAATTAATGTCTATAAGAAACATGTTATGAAATTTCTATCCTATCAATTTGAAGCACAATTATCTAAAAATTTATTTATAAGAATTGCTTTATTTTCTTATATATTTTCAAAAATTTTGTACAATTGAAAAATACCAAATCATAAAGAATAAATATCATTACATCATAATAAATATATGTGATTTATAATAAAAATATTTTTAAAATAAAAATTAACGCCCATGATATATTTTTAACTTGGAACTTATACTCCAAATTTTAAAATGTAAACCTTATGAATCTGCATCTTCAATTTATATTATAGAGTATTTTTAATACGCTTCGTCTTAATATTCATCCTAAAATATTTTTTAAAACACTGCCTAAAACCTTTTATAAAAAGTGAATAGGTAATTGACTTCATAAATATTATATAAATATGAGAAAATTATTAAAAACATTTCTGAACTTGATGTAAGTTATTCGTTTCATCCTCTAACTATTGATAGTTTTAAAACATACTTCTATTTGACTAATTAAACTAAAATGCACCTTCAAATTAGCACAAGTATTAAAAATACCTCTTAACAAGAATTAGGGGTGTATTTTACTCTTATTACAAGATTAAGAGTATGTTTAAGTTTATTTAGTCAAATAAAGAGATATTTTTAATATTATCAATAGTTCAAAAATGAAATTAATAATTCACATCAAATTTAGGAATAATTTTAATACTTTTCTCTTTATCGAATGGTAAGACAATTATAATCTAGAAGTTTTAAAAAAGAAAGATATATCCCCATTTATTTCCCCAACTACAAACACCCCATCTTCTAGTTCTTGTCTTTCACGTGAATAGGTATAATTTCTCATATAAAGCCAACTGGCTAAATCATTTGGTTTAAAGGAACATAATCAAGACTACTAATTGCAGTTATAATTGCTACAATTTTAAAAAATATAATAAAAAATAATTATAATTAATGATAAGGATAAATTAGAAATTAAGTGTAAAATTATCTTTTGATTTCACAAATTGAACAATCATTATTGAATATCTATATTTAATATAGTGGACAAGTAGAAATAGACAGAAGAAATAATTTCATTTGTGAGGAAGTGCAAACATTAAGAGTGATTGAAGCACCTTCGATTTCAATGGAGAAGTATTTTTTAGCAAAAATTTAACAAAGGGATATTTATGTTAAGAGTGATTTCAACCTTTTCATTTCTCAAAGTTTCAATCAAATATTTGAAGTCGATCAAAAATAGTGATTGAAACGCCTTCTATTATACATGTTGCTTGCTTCCCCAACATGAAGGTAACAACAATAACATATCTAATGAAATATCACAAGTAGAAAGTGGAGAAGACAAAATATACACAGTCTTTTTATTATTATTTTGAAGTCGAACACATCAATTAGTCCAAAATAAATTAACGACATATTATTATTACGATATTCAGAACATATAAGAATGTTCATCAAGTTGTTTTAACCCTTTCATTTAACCACCAAATATCCAAAATTTACTAATTCAAATTCGTATCCCTTAATGCTTGATTCTCTTCAAACGTTCCTCTATGTCTAAGACTCAACAACAGCAACATACCCAGTAGAATATCACAAGTGAGGTCTAAAAGAGTAAAATGTACGCAGACTTTACCATTGCTTCATAGAGATAAAGATATTATTTTCGGGAAATCCTTGTTTGAAAATCAAGCCCCATAATCAAAAGATATTAGATATGAAAAATAGAAAAAAAAAACTAATAATGAAAAACAAATAATGTAAATACTATAAAAATAACAAATATATGATAAATAATAATATCACAGAATATAAAAACATGAATTGTATATCTAAAGACTCGAACACCTAATTAAAAATGAGAATATTAAAGGGTACTTTTGTCATTTCAATAAGCGTGGGAAAAAGAAAAAGGAAGCAAGCAAGAAAGCAAGCAAATTAAAGGCTTTGTTTGGTTCATGTAACTTTATAGGGGTAAAATCGACAATGTACACCCAAAGTTCCCCGCGTTTTTTCCCCTACTTTCCTCCCCAATTCCTCCCTCTAAAAAACAAAAAAATTATATAAAGTGAAAAATCAAAATAAACAAAATAAGAAAGACACCTCTTTCCTCTTTCTCTCTAAATTTCTCTCCCCATTTCTCATCCAAACACATCACACACAGTAGAGAGAGAAAATCGAAGCTTCTAGAGAGAGAAACTGTTCTGCCGGAGACGAAGGGAAGCTAAATCCGCCGATCGGTGCCAAAAAGGTGGTGATTTTTTTGTTTGATTTTTTTAAATTTTTTGGCCATGAGGAGAGGGAGAGCAACTCCGGCGGCGGTGGCGGCTCCGGTGAAGGCAAATGGATCTGGAGGATTGAAAGAGATTAAGTTTCGTGGAGTAAGAAAACGGCCATGGGGGAGATTTGCTGCAGAGATTAGAGATCCATGGAAGAAAACTAGGGTTTGGTTAGGTACTTTTGATTCAGCTGAAGATGCTGCTAAAGCTTATGATGCGGCAGCTCGTACTCTTCGTGGACCTAAAGCGAAAACTAATTTCCCTTTACCTCTGTATTCTCATCATCATCAATTCAATCAAACTTTAAACCCTAATGATCCGTTAATTGACCCGAGATTGTACGCACAAGAAGCTCCGATCGTTTGTCAAAGACCTACATCGAGCAGTATGAGTAGTACGGTGGAATCATTCAGCGGGCCGAGGCCGCCACGTCAGCAAACGGCGGTGTTGCCTTCGACGAGAAAACATCCTCGATCGCCGCCGATTGTGCCGGATGATTGCCGGAGTGATTGTGATTCGTCGTCTTCTGTTGTTGAAGATGGTGAAGGGGACAATGAAAACATTGTTTCATCATCTTTCAGAAATCCACTGCCTTTCGATCTTAACTTTCCTCCGCCGATGGATGATGTTTATGCTAATTCAACTGATCTTTACTGCACAGCACTATGTCTTTGAGGGAAAAATTGGTTTCAAAGTTTGGATCTTTCAATCATTGGAAACCCCCATTTGGCTACCTAGTTTATTTAATTATAGCTAAGAAAAAAAAGGGGTTGAAAGAAAAAAAAATCACAGATTTAAAGCAATTGCTATGAGTCTGTTGCTGGAAGAGATTTTAACTCTTCGATTTACCTATATACTATTTAATGTCATGGGATTTCATGATAGATGGATCAGTGTGTCTGATAATTGATCTGATTATGTGTCCTTCAACTATATATGAGTTCTGGGATAATGTAGTCTTTTATTGTCAGTTGAAGCCAGATTTATAGACATTGACATATAAAATTAGAGGGAACTTTCAGTTCTGTGTTGTATTATTATAACGAGAGTTCGTGTGTCGTTGATTTAAGATGATATCTACTGTCTCATCACTTTATGTAAGAATCAAGAGTTCATCTAATCAAATATTACCTTACATGTGATCATTGCCGTATATGCTTGTTTAGTGTTTTGATTTTGTATTGACCCAGCTATCGCTTTAATTTTGTTATGTTTAGGTTGAGTTCTTGTGTGTTTGTGGAAGGTTTAATTAGTCTTTGTTAGCCATGAGAAGATAAAAGTGTTTCATAAATACCAAAAAATTAAAGTAATAGTCTTTTGCAGGAATATGGTATTTTGACATGACTTACTGGTGTTCATTCTCGAGGCAACAGGATAAAGGCCAAGTGCATCAGAGAGGATTTTGCTTGAGCTTTTAAAATAGAAATCTTAGCTTTGTGAAGTTTTGTGATCTTTTAGGGGAAAAAACAAGTAAATATGTGATTGGATTGGTTGATAGTAAGCAAGAATTTCTGCTGTCAGCCGAATAGACACTTCGTATATAAAAATCAAGTGGAGTGTGGAGTAAATGTTAGAAGAATTCAATCATATGGTGATAATGGTCATTCAATGTTTTGGAATATAAGGAATGCCAGATGTTTCGAAGGGTGAGATGACTAGCTTACGACAACTTAATGAGACAACTTAATGACAAATGTTTTATGGATTCTGACTTTCTGGTGTAATCTATAGGATGTGAAGAATGAAGATAGTATGATAGATATCATAGAATCTTTACAAGGATAGGACTATCACGGTGGGAATCCTTCTTTTTGTTTTTTGTACAGAGGGATTCCTGATATTTACACCATCATAGTGCAAGGTTGTTCCTTTTTTAATATATACATCTTACCTTTTCAGAAAAAATAAAAAATAATATAAAGTACTTGACATGGCTTGGTGCTGTTCACTCTCTTGGGGATCAGCTCAGGTGGATCCAAAATCCAAAGTTGTTTCGTGTTGTTGTATTGCTTCGGAGGGGTAAAGGTATGCCTAAGAAGTAGTGAAATGAGCTAATTAGGCATGATATGGCATAACATCAGTTCATTGAGGACATGACCTCGATAGGAGGGGAGGAGGTTGAAGATTCATGTAGAAGGGTAGTGGGTAGGCGGCATATTTCCTTCCTATTCTTAGAGTATCAATATTCTTCTTGCTTTTTCCCTATCTTTAGATTACTATGACTACTTGTTAAGTATTTTTTAACCTCAATATCTTATTTTCTTCTTGTTTCTGTGTGTTATTGCTGCCTCTTTTAACTGAGTGTCTTCTGAAAACAAATTCTCTACCTTGTCAAGGTAGGGGTAAGGTCTCTGTACACTACTCTTGGTGGAATTATGGTTGTTTTGATACTGAGCAAGGAAGTTTGTGAAGTAGTGTTTGTTTGAATGTAAGATTTATCTTCCATCTTCTGCCAAATAGTTAATAGATACTTCTTATGTATGTCAACCAAATGTTGTTGCAGAATAAGGAAACAACATTCAGTCATTTGATAGCATACTATATCATTTTGCGAGTAATCACAATCAGCTAGTTTTCAACCTAGTGCTTCTTTGTGAATGTTTCCTATCAGCTATAATATACCGTGTCTATGATCTAACCGGTTAGATTATTTGAACTGGAGCTCTGTTTTTTTTCTCCCTTCTGTGTAGAGCCATCTTGTTTCATGATGTTAGATATTTTGTATGTTCATCAGCTGCATCAGTAGCTGTTAGCGGTCTGGTTTCTTATGTAGATGATGTTTAGCTATTTTGTAGTTCAGGTGCAAGAGCTTTGCATGAGATACTAGCGGCAAGATTTCTTTCCTGTTTAATTTTTTAGATTTATTGTCTGGTTGGATTCTTTTAATCGAGTTATTATGTTACATAGATACCTTTTCAGACTCACCTTAATTTGGTGACATTCTGTGGTGCTAATAAAGTGTGAGCATACTTGACCAGTACACACTTTTCTATTTGTGAGTGTTGTCTATCCATTCCCATGGAAAAAACTTCTCTCATGATCAAACATTTGGACCTTGTGAAACTTTGTGACCGAAACTTGTTATCTATTCTCTGACATCCTATATTCGCAGAATTGTAGGCAGTTTAGTATTTCTGTGCACATTTCATACAGAGGTTTTTTACATCCACGGCATATTCAGTGTAATCTCACAAGTGGAATCTAAGCAGAGTAGAGCATAATCGAACTTTCTTGCTTCTCATCGTCTAATATTTCCTCGATCTGTCACTTGTACCTGCATCTATTCCCCAGTATTTCTGCTTTCTCCCTATTTGCAGTGAATATCGAGTCAGGTTTCAATGCTGGGAGCAGAATTGTCAAAGGCTTGCTGAAGGCTGTGGACAAGCCACCCTTGTCCAAAGGGACACCCCTTTGCTGTAAAACTACAATGTGGATAGGTACATTCTCTTATACACACACACACATACACACTATATTTTGAATTACCTTGGTTTCTTATGTTTTTACTTCTTCATATTTGACACCCTTTAGTGAAAATCCCGACTTGTCTACTCGCTTGAGGTATGTTTAAGAATGTTATACATATCTGCTGCACTTCAGTAAAGGTATCAATGCATTTAGGCAAAACCAGTCGACTAGCTGATCTATAAGCTTGTGTCTGAACAAAATGAAGGTACTAAACAGTAGCCAAATGAGATATTAGTTGTTATACAGACATTGTCGATGTTAGAAAATTTATTTTTTGTCAAACCTGTTTTTAAAATACTTTTCTTGAGCCGGGTGTCTTATCAGAGACCACCTCTCTGCCTCACACAAGAATCAGGCTTGTGTACATCCCGCCTATTCCCAATCCTAATTGTGGGATCACACCATGTACGTAGTTTTATTTATCTTGCCACAATTCATGTCGGATCGTCAGGCAAATTGTGTTGCAAATTTGGAAGAAATTGTTCATAGATTCTGGGGAATCATTAGAAATTTTTGTTAGATGACTTGCCATATTTGTTGGAGAATCACTAGAGTTTTAGTCGAAATTGTGCCGTAATTTCATAACAAGAAGATTACAAATCTTGGTGGATCACCCACAACACGGCTTTGCTTCAAAATTGATTGAAAGAGTCGATCAATTCCTAAATGACTGCAAATTTGATATACACATTCCAATACCAATTCAAATAATTTTCAATGGTAAAATTTAATCCAAACCTTAAAAAACCAATCAGAAATAAGCAATGAAATCCAATAGTGATGTTTTTTCCCCAACCTTCTTCAACCAAATTAATCAGTCTTTTAATTTTCATATCACATATAAAGATGAGGGCGAAGGAGGTGGTGGTGAAGAAAGAACAACAACATACCTAGTGGAATTCTACAAGTGGGGTTTAGGGAGGGTAAAATGTACGTAGACCTTACCACTACGTCATAGAGATAGAGAGACTATTTTCGGAAGACCCTCATCTAAAAAATGTCAGGCTTCAAAAGCAGAAGACACTATATATGAAAGGTGGTAAAGAAAGAAGAGTAAGAATTTTGAAAATGTTCATATTTGCACTAATAGTGCCAAATGTTTCTTAGTGACAATGGGCTTATCTGTAATTAAAAGTCTCGAGTTCGAGTTTTGGATATTAAAAAGATGTTTGCATTGCATGATTTGTCGGGGCTTCAATATGGGTTTTTGACGGGAAAGTAAAAAGGGATAATTACACTGAGGGTTGTTTCACTAAAAATAATTACAAAAAAAAAAGTTCTTCTTTGTATAGGCATGTATAGTCAGCGTATATTGTGTATCATAATGTATATTTAGTGTATAGTTCATGTATAAGTAATATACATTGTATAGTTATGTATAATTTCGCTGATTTGGGGTTATTTTTTAGGGAAAACTAAGCTTGTACCCCTTTAAATGAAAATATTTACATTCATATACCCCTTTATATTTTGTACTCCCATACTATTAAAATTTTGGCCCACAAATATTAAAATTCGTGCTCTAACGCCAACATGATGTCAACATCTGCTTTTATGATATACCAATAGGGTATACATATAACAACATGGTATCACAGATGATTAAGCTCAATACTATATGATACCGATATGATATATATACTGACAGAGTATATAACGAATATATTTTCTACTAATTTAGAGTTTAATAATTTTTTTTGTTTCTTAAAAAAAATCATATATACCCACTGGGTATCAATATACCGCCAGAATATCACAAAAGATTGAATTCATTCTATATGATACTGCTATGGTATACATATACAATCAGAGTATATTTCAAGGTATTTATGCCGACGTCAGCATGATGTCAGCATGCGAAATAAAAATGGTGAGGGGATAGAAAAGCAAATGGTTTGGGTAATTGGTCCATTAATGGTAAATAGTTTATATTGGGTTTATTAAGGGTAAATAATTTTAAATTAAGTTTATTTTGTGTACTTTTCCGTATTTTTTATGTAGATAAAACATGAGCTTTTGTTGTAAACTAATTAGTTTTTTTTTTCTATATATTTAAAATTATCCCCATACTTGAAAGTTTCCAAACGTCTTCTACATCACTTCTATCTTCGATGAAGTAGCCACATGTTTTTGAATCATAGTTCAGATTCAAATTGGTTTAGTGAGGTGATTGTGAAAGTTATTGAATAGGCCAGTCTGTTAGTTCTCCCAGATTAGAATATCAAAGAAGGACGTCATAGATGGTTGGGTAGGACACGAGTTCTTCTAATACTAGAAGACATATGTATTTAAAAATTATACCAACAACATTTTAAGCATTAGATAAAATATTCACTCTCTTCTATTCCTTACTAATAGCACATTGAAGCTTTCCTAATAGCTGCTTCAACAATTGATTAGTGTGGATATTGCCACTAGGAGTTGTAGTGTTTCCTCCCAAAAAAAATTTCAACTCTCACGACACTAATCGAAAATCACTGGTTAAAAATGAAAATTTTATAATCATTTTATCATCTTTTTTAATGATATAGATAGAATGGTGTCACTCCGCGAACCAAACTCCTTTAAAGTTAGTATAAGATCTTTAGCCAACTTATGGAGTCGCGTCCATTGACTATTATATTTGATACTTACTACCTTCTATCGATATATACCCACTTTAATAATTGGTGAATCATAACTTTAGATGTAATAAAAATAAATTCTCTAATACACGAAATTAAATTTAATTAAAATTGATATCGAACAACATGAAAGACAAAAGAAAAAGAACATTATTTTATAAAGAGAAGAAAGGTAGACACCACATGTGGCTATAATAACGGGCAGGTTGGCAAATTTGCCTAGTAGCATGTTTGCTCTATAAACTTAGTACACCTGTTACTGATGATCTGCATATGATCATGTTTTTGTCATCTTATTGAAGCATCTAATTTGGAAAAAAAGTCTCTTTTATTGTCTTCATATAAATAAATAATCTAATGTATAGACAACTAACAAATCAAGTTTAATTAATGATATATAAACAACCATGATTAGCTAGTTTATATATAATAATTATATAGATACAACTTAGTTGGCTAGTATATGTTGACACGGGGACTTACCTAAGATACCTTTGGCAAGCAAATCCCGGTAAAAATTTCTTTGAATCAGGTATTTATATCAAATTAATATAATTTATTATGATTGAATAATTTAATGAAGTAGAAATATATTAGGCATAGTTAAGTAAATGAATTTTATTTTCAATCATAACAAGTAAGTCATCGAGTAAAATCCTCTCTTTCACTCCCATCGCTCTATCATGTTGTGCCATTGGAATCAAACACTACATGAAATGGCTGCCTTTCAAACGCTACATGAAATTTCAAGACCATAAAATTTCACTCGTGAAATTTAAAATTTTATGATAGTGACTATTTTCTAAAGATAAAATTGAAAAGTTGACATTGAGCAGTGAGAGATGGTTACAACATCGAGTTAATTTTAACTCAATTTGATGTGTAGCAATTCATTTTAACTAAAATAAGTTTTGGACCTACTTTAACCAATCTATTAATTTGTCACCTTTATGGAGAGTTTACTCCTCCCTACTTTTTTCTTCTAATAAATAGTGATCGTTATTTGAATGTGTTCTACATGTTAGATTGTATGATTTATCATAAAGTATATGTGTATTTATTTATTCAATTTAATAATAATTTAAGTGTCTATATATATACGTTCAAAGTTAGAGAATGCAAATGCGAGTTGAAGTGATATTAAAAAGCAACCAATCTATCAATGTCACCTTTATGGAGAGTTTACTCCTCCCTACTTTTTTCTTCTAATAAATAGTGATCGTTATTTGAATGTGTTCTACATGTTAAATTGCGTGATTTGTCATAAAGTATATGTGTATCTATTTATTTAACTTAATAATAATTTAAATGTCTATATATGTACGTTCAAAGTTAGAGAATGCAAATGCGAGATGAAGTGAAATTAAAAAGCATATTTATATATTATTATTGTTGTTGAACGTTATTTAAATACACCAATTAGATGACCCTAAAATAATTATTCTCTATTATAACAACGTGAACACATATGCTAGTAGAGAATTTTTTTTTTAAAAAAATTATGATACAACTACCGTTTTAAAAATATTACTTCTTGGTCTAGTTTGACTTATCAGAGAGTAAAAAAATAAATACGATTTTTTTTATAATTTTAAATTAAAATTATATTAAATATATCAAAATACTTTTCAATCTTGTGGCGTTAAATATGCTTCATGAAAAATTAAAATTAAAAAATTTTATCAAAAAAAAAAAGAACTATTTTTTTAAATGGGGGAGCATTATATATGTAACAAACCAACTTAAGAAATAAATCCCATTTGATTGGAAGAATCCAGAACCATTATTAAATTGTATTAACTTTCCATTATCAAATGATGCTACACTCTTATTATTTTTTCTCCAAATCTCCCCCTTTTTTCTTAGCTTTAAAAAAACATCTTGATTTATCTTATTCCTTCCTCCACACTTCATTCTCTCCCTCACATAAGCAACCATTTGCTTTTTTCTGTCATTTTGGACAACCCTTTTTTCTCTATTTTCCATCACAACATCATTCAATCTGTTTGATATAATTTTTTAATATTATTGATCTTCATAATCACATCCCTCGTTTAATTTTACGAAATATTTGATTACTCTTTTATTAAATTATAATTATTTTTGTCCTCTCAAGTCAATCTCACGAACCAATGAGAAATTATACATTCTCTGAAAATGAGTATTGAATAATTCTATTCACCAACAACAAGAGGGATATATGTTACGTCCTATCAACACAAGATATACTTGGTAAGTATGATACTTTGAGTTTATGTTTGATCATAAATTTTAAAATTAAAATACTAAAATTTAATTTTGAAACTTGAAATTATATTTGAACATGTATTTTACTAAAAAAGATATTTGAATTTTGTGAGTGGATAACTTTAAAACTCAAAATGCGTATGAGCAACTTGAAATTTTATTATTAAAATCTGATCAAATTTTATGATCAAAGAGATAGTTATTCAAAAATTCTCAAAAATTATACCCAAATCAATACTTTCTCTGTTTCATTTTAGGTATTACTATTTAACTTGACATAATATTTAAGAAAAAAGATAGCAAAACTTTTAAAACTTATAGTCTAAAGTAATTTTTAAATATTTTTGTGATCGTAAATGATATCACTGGATGTAAAAAGTAAAATTTTAATTATAGAAAAATAATATTTTTATAAAACAGACTAAAAAAAGAAAGAAAGGCAATGATAAAATAGCACAAGGAAGTATTAGTAGTATCTTTTTTGTATGAAATATTTCTAACTCATAGATCTCAAAAAAAAAAAAAAAAAGAACAGAGCATAGTTCTCTGTTTTCTAAACAAATGGACGACATGAAGAAGGAAACTCTACTCAACAAAAACAAGGGGATCGAAAGAACAGTATCAAATGCTTACGACGAATTACGAAGTTTCAGAACATGGCTAAAATGGATGTGTGTTGATCAATCCGACCCGTTCTCCGCTTGCCTCTCCTGGTTCATTTTCATACTTTTAACGGTTATTGTCCCTTGCCTTTCGCATTTTCTCCTGGCAAGGGACGGTAGCGAAGCTGCACACAGTCGTCCTTATGACGAAGTTGTGCAGCTGTCTCTGAGCTGTGTTGCTGCTCTGTCATTTGTTTGTCTTTCTCAGTTTGTTAAGAAATATGGGCTAAGGAGGTTTTTGTTCCTTGATAAGCTTTGTGATGAGAGTGAAACAGTTAGAAGAGGGTACACTCAACAGCTCAATGTAAGTTTTCTATTTTACTTTGTGTTCTTTTTCCCGAGTTTAAGTTTTATGTACTGATAGTTAGACGTAAATTTTGTGATCGGTATTATTCTTTTTCTCCCAATTTATGTTACACATTTTAAATTATGAGATTCAACTTAGTTTATCTCTGATCATAAATTTCACTTTGAATTGTCAATTATTGTGATTTATAGTAATTTTTACGTAGTTCACGAATATATAAATTTTATTTCCAAAAATTTGAAGACTTCATGTGTAAATCTTCAGTTAAATATAAACTGTTTGACTCTTGAAAAACAAAAAGTATCATATAAATAGGAATAGAGGAAATACTTTGTATTCTGAGTTCAAGTTTTATGCATTGATAGTTAACAAATATTTGTATTATTTCCTCACTTGTTCGTAAATCTCGTGATCGTTATTATTCTTTACTGTCCCAATTAATGTGGCAAGTATGTTCCAAAAAGAATCTTACCTTTCAATAATTAGAAATAATTCAACTTTAAAATTCTTCTTTAATCTTGAAAAATGGTTATTTTAGACCACAAATTTTAAATCTTTTTTTTGTTAAATATCATGTCAAGTCAAATGGTGCTACATAGATCGGAAGGGCTAGAGTAATTTATATCTATTTCATTTTAGGATACGATGATATTGGACTATGCACATAGTTTAAGATTTTGTTCTGACTTTTATAGAAAAAAAGTATTGGAGAAAACATCAAATGAAAGATTAAAATTTTGAATAGTTGAATGAATTCTTGATAATTACAAAGGAAAATGTTATTAGTGGTATTTGTATTGAGATTAATTCGAAATTTCGAAATAGAAAAGAGTGTTTATATAAGTTGAAAACATGGTGTGTATTGATCAACTTTTGATGTAATAATAACTCAATTCTTCTGAATATGCAGAGTTCATTAAAGATCCTGTTCATATTTGTCCTTCCATGTTTTGCTGTTGATTGCGCGTACAAGATTTGGTGGTACAGTTGTGGTGGTACTCGAATCCCCTTCTTAGGAAACGTTATTGTGAGTGACACTGTCGCGTGCATTCTAGAGCTGAGTTCTTGGCTTTACAGGACGGTAGTGTTCTTCCTAGTCTGTATACTTTTCAGGTTGATATGTTACCTCCAGATTCTTCGATTACAAGACTTTGCTCAGGTCTTTCATGTAGATTCTGACGTTGAATCGGTGTTGAGAGAGCACCTCAGAATCAGGAGGCACTTGAGGATCATTAGCCATAGGTATCGTTCGTTCATCTTGTGGGCATTGATGCTCATTACAGCAAGCCAATTCGCGTCCCTTCTCATGACCACACGCTCAACTGCAGATCTTCATATCTACAAAAGTGGTGAACTCGCGGTATGCCTTAATAACCTATAAGCATTCTTATCCTAGATGATTGGCCCTTAGGGGTCGTTTGGTGTGAGGTATAAGTTATAATAATTCCGGGATAAAATCTAGGATTATTTTATTCCCCGTTTTGGTTGGAGGTATAAGGTAATCTATAAGTTATCTCACATGTATGGTGGGATAACTTATCCGGGATTAATTATCCTGGGATAACATGTTGCCAACCAAACTACCCTAATAGTTTTAGCAGTTCAACTCCATTCCCCTAGTTCTTCCACTCGAGCCTCATCCTGAATCATCGTTTTGTTGCTGTTACTCGTGATGAAATGTTGTTGTTGTTGTAATATGCAGCTCTGCTCTGTCAGCCTTCTTGCTGGTCTCATGATACTGTTGCGAAGCGCAACCAGAATTACACACAAGGCTCAATCCGTAACGTGCCTTGCAGCCAAATGGCACGTATGTGCAACGATAGACTCATTTGATTCGACTGAGGCTGAGACTCCCATCACTCGCGCAATCTCTGACGAAGGTTATCCTGTATGTTCTGAAGGATCATCATCTGATGCTGATGATGTCGGAGATGAAGAAGACGAGTTGGACAACACAAAATTCGTCCATGCATATGCCTATAGCACGATTTCGTTCCAGAAAAGACAGGCACTAGGTATGATATGCTGGTTAAAATTGTTTTCCTTATTCCTTCCTTTGAGAAATGAGCACTGATATTACTATACAGTCAGTGGTTGAGCGAGAATTTTCAATGTGGGATTCAAAGTATATAGAAGTAAACACATGGAGAATATGAGAAGATTGTAAAAAATAACTTTGACCTTGTATATACAAAGTAATTTTCCGATGAAGGATGTCAGATGAACCCTTGCACCCTTTAACTATGTCCATACCGACACATAACAATTTAGCTCCGGCCATCAAGTTAAAATTATCTACAATAGTAGAAAACGATTCATAACAACTATGTTAAAATCTTCGTACTGTCAGTGTATATAGGCTTTATCCTATCATACTACTTAAGTTTTGACATAACTGGTAAAATCCTTGTCGTGTTTGAGCTGTGGAAATAACCTCTTGGTAGAAATTCAGGGGGGGTAGACCCTATTCGTGAAATTTGCAATAGACCCTTATGATCTGACCTTTTCTTGGACTCCGCATATAATGGGACCGACTTTTTTACTATACTGCATAGCTAGGATTACTCTAATGGTACTTTATTTTGACACCTGCTTGCAGTGACATATTTTGAGAACAACAGAGCAGGAGTAACAATTTATGGATTCATGCTGGATAGAAGTTCTATTCACACCATATTTGGGATAGAATTGTCACTAGTGCTCTGGTTGCTTGGGAAAACCATTGGCATTTCTTGAATTATTAGCTACATTGCTCGGATTCTCCAAAAGTGTCGTTGTACTCGTGTCAGATCCTCCAAATATGCACTTGTTTTGAGGAATTCGACATAAATCAGGCAATATTTTTGAAGAGTCTAAACTACATACACAGTCGAGCTTGTGCGTAGCTAGCTATTTATTGATTCAATTTTGTATCATTTCAATTTCAGTTGACTTATTTTGAGGAACCATTGTTATTTCATGTTATTTTCTGGCTTTTGTGTATGTAAACATGATTAAAAATTTACTTCTTGTCCATGATTTATGTATTTCCATGAAGTCGAATGATGACAACAGAGAAAAGATCTTATTGGACTATGTTGCTTGGACTTTTTAAAAATGTGCGTGTTGAATTTTTTTAAAATAGTATATTGATGACGAATCCAACATGGATGCGGCATCAAAACCGAAGAGATTGATATTATTTAGCAAAGTAATGATCTTCTTAATTTTCATTATTCTTTGGATATTCCTAGGAAGATTAAGATTTTCTCATAAACTCTTGAGTATTTATAAAGAGATTAAGTTATCACATCTTGAGTATTTTCATAAAATCTTGGATATTCAATTAGCGATCAAGATATCGATGTTAAGGTAATTCGATCACTCGATTCCCTTGGTGGCTCTACTACCAATGCATCAAGATATGCTGCCTGCCTATCATGTCAAAGGTGTTGCTAGTGGATATGCTAAAGATGCCTTGACTTTGATATTGTTTTATTAAAGTAAACCGTGTTGTCTGACATTTATACCACTCTACATTTGATACACACGAACTTTGTTATTGGAGAGTATTTAGGAGAGAAAAGTAAAAACAAAGTTATACTCACACAAACTCATCAATAAGATCTTTATTTTATCTTATTTTATTTATAATTACATATTCATGATCAATTTTTATCACTTTAAAATACGATCAATTTTCATCACTTTAAAACTTGTTGCAACTAATAAAATCTTTCATATATGTTCTATTCTTTTTTTTCCCTTCTTTTTTCCCTCTCCTTCTTTGATCTCATTCATTTTATTGACACCAAAAAATTTATACATAGCTGGAGAGGAGAAAAGAGAGAGCAATCCTCAGATTAAGCCATCTCAACCCAATTTTTTCATTTTGAAACCCTAAAGGTTTCATCTTTGTAAGTATTATTGATTTCTTTTTTTTATTTAATCATTTGATATTTGAAATTCATAAGCTCAATTAATTTTGATTTGAGGGTGCATGGGAGGGAGGGTAAGGTTGGGTATACCTTCTCGTGAAATTATACTGGGTATGTTAATTAATTCAGTGCATGAGTTCATTTTTATTTAGTCATCTGATATTTGAAATTCACAAGCTCAATTAATTTTTAATTAGAGGCTGCATGGGAAGGAGGGTAAGGTTGGGTAGACCCCGCACGTGTAATTACACTGTTGTTATTGTAATCAATTTAATCATTTGATGTTCGAAATTCACAAGCTCAATTAATATTGATTTGAGGGTGCATGGGAGGGAGGGTAAGGTTGGATAGACCTCACTTGTGAAATTACACTAAGTATGTTGTTGTTGTAATTAATTTAGTGCATGATTTCTTTTTCTATTTAACCATCTGATATTCGAAATTCACAAGCTCAATTAATTTTGATTTGAGGGTGCATGGGAGGATGGGTAAGTTGGGTAGACCCTATTCGTGAAATTACAATGTGTATGTTGTTGTTGTAATCAATCTAGTGCATGATTTCTTTTTCTGTTTAACCATCTGATATTCAAAATCCACAAACTCAATTAATTTTGATTTAAGGGTGCATGGGAGGGAGGGTAAGGTTGGGTAGACCCCACTTGTAGAATTACACTGGATATGTTGATGTAATCAATCTAGTGCATGATTTGTTTTTTTTTTTGTTTAATCATCTGATATTCGAAAATCACAAGCTCAATCAATTTTGATTTTCGAGGGTCTATGGGGTTAGGCTGAGAATACACCATTCTTTCTGGAGCTTGCTTGTGAGATTATGCTTGGTATGTTATTGTTGTAATCAATTTGGATTCAGGTTGTGCTTAGACTCTTCAATCTACATTTCAGAAGAGCGATGTCACAATTGATTTGGATTGTGTGACCATTTCATCTAAAAGTTCAAACATTTTAGAAAAAGTATGCCTTTTTCATTTGTTTTCTTATGTCTTCAATACATACTCTTGTGTGTTTGCTAAACTTTTTTCATGGTTGTATATATTTTTCATTATCTGTGTGAATTAGTTAATCTCATTTAATTATGTGATCCATGATAGTTTTCTTTTTTTTTTAACTTAATTATGTTCTCAACAATGGTAGAACAAACTCAGTTGGATCTTCCCCTTAGAAAATTAAAAATCGAGTGGGGGGACTCTAACAAAGAAGAAGGTGCTAGCTTGTTCAAAAGAAGAAAAATCAACTTGGCTTCTGTAAGGAATGGAGTTTGATACTAGTCCCATCAATCGCTGCTCCAAAAGGAACGAGAAGATTTATCAAGAATGGTTTAGTTCTGCTGATTCAGGTTTGTGTATGTGGATCTGAATCCATAATTTAAATTTGAACAATTCGACTATCAAGAGTTTTTAGTATTGGACAAAGTGTAGTTTTGAAATCATGCGTTTAAACTACTTCAATTTAACATATGTTGAATTTAATGGTAGCACAGATGGAGATGGACGTCTCATCGGAAAGGATGCCACCAGCTTCCTTGCGATGTCAAACTTACCTCGTGAAGATCTCAAGCAGGTTCTTTTTTCTGTGCTTAATTCTTTTCAAACAAGCCCTTTACTTCTACAGTGTTTCTTTGTAATATTTTTAGTACGTTTAGTCATTGTACTTCTATAGCTCTGTATTAGGGTGGTTATCTCATATCTTTTGGAAAATCAGGCTATATGTATTAATGTATATAGCATGTGTCCGTGTGCCCACGCATTTCCTTAAAGGCAGGGCACAGCCATTGTAAACTTGTATTGCATGAACAGGGAAAATGAATTGGGTTTGTTTGTATACAAGTTGTTGAATCCCCTTGACATAAATGAAGATTCTATGCAAGTGGCAAATGGGGGTTCAAAATTTACTTTAGGTCGCAACACATACAACAAAATTCTGGCTCGGATGCTTCATGTTGTATAGTTTGTTGTTGAACTGGTGCACTGTTCATTTTATAGAGGCAATAGCTCATAATTTTCGTTCCCATAACTGATTGCTGACAACCGTCTTAGAACTAATTTTCATTTATTTGATATGCTAATCCCCTCCCCAACCCATAGGTTTTTGTCCTCCTCTTAGCAGAGTTTCTTTGCCAATTGGATCATAATTAAGTCTTATGTATGTCATGTTATCACTTTCCGGCATCCAAGTGCCACATAATTGACCAGAATGGTAACGCATATCTAGAACTAAGTGTGGTCGGAAAGCCGCTGGCTCAGGAAACATTGGATGGCGAAATTAGCCTCTCTCTCCTCTGCTTTCTCCTAAAAAAAGCCAACTCGATGCACTAAGCTCCCGCTGGACCAACATTGGGTCATATGTACAGCCTTACGTTGCAAAATGAAAGAGGCTGTCTCCAGGGCCATAACCTGTGAGCAAGAGGTCAAGGGTTCAAACGTGGAAATAGACACTAACAGTATTGCTTTCTCGTACCTCTGTACCTATTGCACTGATATCTTAGGCGATGCGAATCTATGCTTTCTATCTTTCAATTGGATACCAGTTGCTTGGATGCATTTGAAAGCCTCACCATGACTTATTGGAAAAATTCTTCCTAAGTTTGTCTTGACGCTGATATGTTAGTTATTTGAGAGAGTGTTACAGCACGCCATGCTAAGTACAATTTGATTATGTGCAGCCTAATAGTTGTTTTTAACTTATATATGGCCTTTTGTTACGACTATGAAGCTGATGAGCTATTACTGTACCTTTTATACATTTAATACCTATATCTAATCAATTAAAATATGTACTTAATGTGTATGCTTCTTTGCAGTTTTGCGAATCGCTTTTACTGTTTAAACTCCACAAATCGTTTTACTTCTCTGTTTTTCCTAAGGTATGGGCAATTGCAGATTCCAAACGGCGAGGATATCTTGGTTTCAAGGAGTTTATAACTGCAATGCAGGTACTAGCGCTTTGTGTGGACTTTCATTCACCTTTTACAGTTAGTTTTCTTTCCTATAAACTGAAGATCATTCTTTGCATTTCACTATGTAGTTGGTCTCTTTGGCTCAAGCTGGCCATGCTGTGACTAGTGATTTCTCAAATGCTAACGGTTAGTAGTGCAGCTTAACTATAACCAAACAATATGCTAGTAATAGGAGTTGTGAGTTGTCACATGACTGCTACTAGAAAAATAACTACGGCCCAGTCCCAAACTTGTTGGGATCGGCTATATGAATCCTCACTTCTCCATTTAAGCTCAACTCATGACAATATGTACCAAATAAAAAGTAAAAGTGAAAATTATGTTAATATGATTTGAAGTTTTCTAATAGACTAAAGTCAATTCCCAACACCACCTATATCGATCTTTTTCTTCCTTTTTGCATTAGAGGTCTTTCATGACAACTTTCTTCCATGTGATTTTAGGCCTACCTGTCCCCCTTTAATGCCTTCACTCACCATAGTTTCACACCTACGGGCCGGTACATTCATAGGACGACGCATGATATGACCAAAACTATCGCAAGTGACCTTCTATTATTTTTTCCTCAATGCATGCTAAAATGGAACCTTTGGGCAAATGTGGTCAATTTTTAATCTGAAAAATTTAGTTGATTGCTTGTCAGACTTTGTGTTGGCTTTCTGTAGCAACTAGCGAGCAGAATTTGTTCTCTTATACTGGTCTTAAAATTAGAACAATTTCAATCAAATGCAGTTGACTTTGAGAATTTACAGCTACCTACAATGGAAGGTCTGGATGGACTTCTCGCTGTAAGTATACCAGCTACATTCACTTTTTTCATTTACCATCAATTTCTTTAACTGTTACTTAAAATGTTTTACAGAAGAAGAAGCGTGTGGCGAAATGGGTACCTGACAGTAATGGTAATGTTACTTCAGTACATACAATATGATTTTTATTTTATTTGTTTTATGTTCTTGGGAAATTGGGAAGGGGAAGGGGAAGGGGATGTCTCTGCATATAACTAATTGAATTGAGAAGCAGGCAGTCTTTCGCTATCTCCACGAGCTAATTGGTTTTCATCGTCAAAATCTGCAAAGAAGGTGCGTGTGGTTATTATCTTTTATCTTTGCTACTACACCTCAATATCAAGATAGTGGGGTTGGCTATATGGATATTCACTAGTCATGTTATATGAATCTATTTATTCCATTGTGTCGATTTTGCACTAAATCTGCATGAATTCCAAGAGATATTACGGCTTTCGAGATCACTTTCTTCCACGTGATTTTAGGTTTACTCGTCCAATTTCAACACCTTTATTCACCATAGTTTCACATGATAAGTGTGTCCAGAGGTCGATATAGGATGTGGCCGAACCATATCAAGTACCTTCTCTCATTTTGTTTCGGGCTGCTATAAACTCTCAAATATAACACGTTCTAGTAATGCCCGTTTCAGATGCTCGGACTGTTGTAAATTCCGAATATTAACTTTATTCAAATGATTCTGTTTTTTTTTTTTTTTTAAACATTGGATGGCGAAATTAGCCTCTCTCTCCTCTGCTTTCTTTAACTTTATTCAAATTATTTTTTTTTTTTTTTTTTTTGCATCAGATGCACGTATTTTAGCTATGTGGTATCCTTTTCTAGGAGTTTCCTTGTACACTATCTTCATTGCAAGTTACATGACGGACTTCTGTTATGTGATGTCTTTAGATGATCGGCAAACTTATAAACTATTTAATATTCGATATAACTTTCACATTGTACAAGTGGGACTTCATTTGATAATTACAATTTAAACATGATGACATGTACTCCCTATGAAGTTAACTTGTGAACATTTATTGTGATCCTCGTCTGTCAATGAAAAGTGTAGTTTGCTTTGATGTCATGAACTATCTGTTGAAATTATTGCATGGGAATGTCCTTTTCCCAAATATTCCCGAACACATCCTGTAGCATTCCATTGCTATATACTTTTTGTTTTGCTCATGGAGTGATGCTCAGTCCTTTTCATTTGCCTTTCAGGTCCCTTCAAACTATGTCACATCAATAACCGATGGACTGAAGAAGTTATACGACAAAAAACTAAAGCCACTGGAAGTTGCATATCGCTTCAGTGATTTTGTCTCTCCTCTATTGGTAGGTGTAGCATTTCAGTTTAGCTATGCTAAATAAACAAACTGGAAAAGACACCCTCCCCCCCCCACCCCCCAATCCCCCAACTACATCATCTTTTTTTTGGTATCATGATGACGGTGACACATATAGATGATTTTATTGGTAGGCAAATAGTGATTTTGATGCCAAACCAATGGTGATGCTTTTGGGTCAATACTCCACGGGCAAAACAACCTTCATTAAGCATTTACTCAGAACCAGCTATCCAGGTTAGCAAAAAAAAGATTCTTGGCGTAACTAATAGGTCCTGGATTCTAGCTTTGGAAACATTCTCTCGCATAAATGCAGTGTAGGTTGCATGCAATAGACTCTTGTGGTCAAGCCTTCCCCGTACCCCATGCATACCGGAAGTTTAGTGCTTCGGGCTGCCTTTTTATGGTTTTCTTAGTGCATTTATTGGGTCTCTGTTGACAGTTTGTGGTTCTTTTATGTCCATAGGTGCTAATATTGGACCGGAGCCTACAACAGACAGATTTGTTGTCGTCATGGTACCTCTACTTATCTGATTTGTACTGACTACTGTTTTCACTCTCTTGTTATCCTTCTTGGTATGGTGTGGAGAATAAGAAAACTTTACTGTGCTGGAGTTCAAACTTTTTCGCTAAAAGTTGTCCCAGAAATACTGTGCTGCATATAATTTGGATATTATTGGGTTCACGTGAACTCATAAGTTACACTTGAAGATTTACATGTGACTTTAATTGTGTATTGTACAGAATGGACCTGATGAAAGAAGTATCCCAGGGAACACAATTGCTGTTCAAGCAGATATGCCATTTAGTGGTCTGACAACTTTTGGATCGGCGTTTTTGTCAAAGTTTGAATGTTCTCAAATGCCACATCCTGTGAGTATGGCTGTTCATTACACATACCATATAATGCAAACAACCTTTTTTTTTTAAATATAAAAACTGAATACATTCCTTCTCTCTCAATGTCGAGAAAGCTGCTAGAGAATATCACATTGGTCGATACTCCCGGAGTTTTATCAGGAGAAAAGCAACGAACACAGAGGAGCTATGAATTTACGGGGGTGACATCCTGGTTTGCTGCTAAATGTGATCTCATTCTGCTATTATTTGATCCCCACAAACTTGATATTAGCGATGAATTCAAACGTGTGATTGCATCTCTTCGAGGTCATGATGATAAGATTCGGGTTGTATTGAACAAGGCTGACCAAGTTGATACCCAACAAGTAAGGCATATCATCTTTCATTCATGTTCCAAGACCTTTTTATAAACTGCTAAAGTTTATTTTCTAAATTGGCCCATTGCAGCTTATGAGAGTTTATGGAGCATTGATGTGGTCTCTGGGAAAAGTTCAGAATACCCCTGAAGTTTCGCGTGTCTACATAGGGTATGATCTCTATATTTTCAGTTAGTTCATAATTGATTGGATGGGAGTACTATAGCAGACTAAATATGATTAAACAGCACAAAATGACAATGTGAGAATAGAAATATCCATGTGGTATCATGATTGCTTGACAATATAATTAACCAACTCTTCATTTCGGTTCTAACTATTGACTGAGAGCAGTGGCAGTATCAGGAATTCCATATAGATCTCCAAAATTATTGATGTGTATGTGTCGAATCCTCCAAAAGTAGTACATTTTGGAGGACTTGTCATGGGTGCAACGACATTTTTGGAGAAACCAACTACATAGCTTCTGAGACATCATATTTGCTTCTTTTTAATAGTTTTACTATCTTGTGTTTAAGACACTCGTGCTTCAGTGCATAGATAATGTTGGCGAATATCTAAATGTACATGCGCATTTCATAGTTCTGTCTATTTGAATGCGTAATTATGAAGTCATATAAAATGTTCCATTTTTATATAGCAAATAAGACAAATTCTTTTCTTATCGAAGTTCAGCGTTTTGCATAAACTCTATGGTTATTTTGGCTTTTACAGATCATTTAACTACAGACCTATAAATGAAGATCTCACAGGGCCTTTGGGGAAAGAACTTTTTGAAAAGGAACAAAATGATCTCCTTACAGACCTGAAAAACATACCAAAAAAGGCTTGTGATCGCCGTGTAAGTTCACAATCTTTTTAATGTGGTCCTAGAACCTTTTTTCCCTCGTAAACTATGCTACTGATTTGAGTTGAACTTACATGAGGAGATATGGTCAGTGAGGTTTATGTAGTCGACCTCAACTTATTTGGATTTGAAGCGCAATTATTGTTGTGAACTCTGCTTCTGATTTACTTCAAACAAGGATGAAAATTAAGTTTTGTTGTGTACAGATAAATGAATTCGTAAAACGTGCAAGAGCTGCAAAGGTACACGCTTATATCATAAGTCACCTGAAAAAGGAGATGCCTGCCATGATGGGCAAATCGAAGACCCAAAAAAGACTGATCGATAACTTGGCAGATGAATTCGTAAAGGTATCTGTCACCCCTTATTCATTTTCTCTATATGGACTTATTACTATGTTGCTCGGACTTTTCAAAAATGCATGCCAGATCCTCCAAAAACTAGTGCATTTTTGAATGATCGTGCGACAACATTTTTGGAGAGTACGAGCAACATTATATGGAGTACTATGTCCTTAATGTTATCATTCTTCTAAACAGATTCAAAAAGAACAGCATCTACCAGCTGGGGATTTTCCAAATGTCAAACATTTTAGAGAAATTCTGAGTGGTTATAGCATTGACAAGTTTGAGAAAATGAAACCCAAGTTGATACAAGCTGTTGATGACATGCTTGGTTATGACATCCCTGAACTTCTCAAAACTTTCAAGAATCCTTACAACGATTAACTAAGTATGTAGAGTACTAAGTTATATTTGCAGTGACGAAGTCAGAAATTCATACAAGGAGATTCAACTCATACATTGTGCAGGTCAATTGTGCTATTTTGCACTAAATGCTTTCCCTTTGAGATAAGAGGATGTTGGCCCTTTGCCTATTGTAAATTTGCAGCCATTTTGCCTATTTTGGAGTGTGTTGTGAAGAACATTTTTATTTCATTTACTTGAGTGATAATTGACATGTACATTATGTTTGGATGGTTGTTAATATTGATTGATAATGTACTGTATTGTATCATGTTATGTTATATTATATTGTATTATATTACCTTATTACATATTGTTTCATGATAAGTATTGATCACCAAACCGTTAACCATGGTTAGTGTCGATCACCAAGCCAATGGATTAAGTTTTAGGCCAATCAGAGTCCGTCAATCAAATGCAGAAAAATCAGCATGTGCTGATACACACTAAAAAAGAAAAAGCTCATAATCATAAATTTGTGGTTCATGATTCAAAATGCTTTCCCAGGAAACAATCTCTCTACTTCTATGACTCTCTACTTCTATGAGGTAGTGATAAGGTTTGCGTACATTCTATTCTCCCCAGACCCCACTTGTGAAATTTCACTGGGTATGTTGTTATTGTTGTTGTATGATTCAAAATGCTACAAAAAGTGTGTTGTGATGAGTATATCACTAAGTCCTTTATGATAGATTGATCAAATTTCAGTCAAATCGAACTCCATCAATCAGTAAAAATGACTATAATTATAAAGTTATATTGCATGACTCGAAAATGAAAAAAAAATTATTTCATGATGATGAAAGATCAATATATCAATCGTTGGTTCAATTGAATTTTAAGTCAATCATAATCCATCAATATGATTTTAAAAAATCAACATATTAATATAAACAAAAAAGTCCACATGATTTTGTATTTTCTAGCAACAATATGCCAAAAAAATGACATTTATCATGATGAGTATTAACCACCAAATCACTATCAATCAAATTTTAGATCAATCAATAACAAAATCAATAAAATAAAAAGAAGAATAAGAAAAATAATAAATATGATACCATTCTTTGGGCTGGTGTCAGTTCAGGCCAGTCGGGTCAGCCCACTGATAGTACGAGCAGAATTTGCATCAAATAACCACTTTACATGTGCTACTCAAATTAAATTCAATTCTCTCATAGTACATAACTCATAGTCAGTATTGACAAGCTTCAGACGTAATCGTCCTCTTTTGTCTTTTCTTCTTTAAATCAAGCATTACAAATACAATATACGAGGAAATAATTGATTTTTTGTTGAAATTAATAAAATTTCAGAGTATCTATATTTATAAAGATTTGACGAAAACTTTGAACAAAAATGATTCAAAAGATTCAATATCTATTTTTTATATATGAAAAATAATTTCATTATAATATAAAAATATAATTTTCGATCGAAGAGGATTGCAAGTATACTCCGTCCCTAGTATACGTGAAATTTGCAATTTCAAAGCTGCTAAAATTTAAACAGTTTGTTAATTTTTGTCTAGGTTTTAAATAGTTGTGCTCCAATTCGCTATCTTACCACCTGACCCGATTGCAACGACCCGTCCGGTCACTCTCTACCGCGAGACTCAGCATTGTAGCTTTTACGCTTTCTTACAATTCTCTCTCTACTCTCCGCTTAGGTTTTATCTCCGTCGTCCGCCGCCGCCGTCGCCGTCATCCGCTGCTTCAGAGTTCCTTCTCCGTAGCTGTGCTAGCAGTTACCCCTTTCTCGCCTGAAAAACTGACCGGAATCGCCGAATATCTGAGTTCACAGCTGGATTTAACCTAGAGTAACCGGATCAAGTGAAAAGATGAGCATTGTGCCGAAAGAGACAATAGAAGTGATTTCACAAAGTATAGGTGTAAGCAATCTATCACCAGATGTCTTGCCTGCTCTCGCTGTCGATGTTGAATACCGAATTCGAGAGATTATGCAGGTATCTCCGTTACACACACAGAGAGAATGTGAATAGTATGTATACAAACAAAAAGACAAACTTTTTTTTGGAATAGCAAAATTAGGAATGGTTTGAATTTTTAAATTTTCTTTTGGTTATCCCGTATTTAATTTGTATAAATTTTTGTTTCATACTTTAGGAAGCTATTAAATGTATGCATCATTCGAGAAGAACTAAGTTATCTACTGATGATGTGGATGCTGCACTCAGCTTGAGAGGTGTAGAGGTACCTCTTCTGTTTTATACCAGTCAAATTGTGCATTAGTGAATATATGTTATAACCTATGTTGCTTGGAATCTTCAAAAATATTGATTATTGTGTCCTCCAAAGATAGTGCATTTTTGGAGGAGTCAACTCAGGGTTTGGCAATATATTTGGAGAGTCCGAGTAACATAGGATATAGCTGATTGATCTAAGTTTGAAGTTGTGGTGTAATTGATTGTTCTTTTATGTCTGTGTTGTGTTGGGCAGCCAATATATGGTTTTGCCTCTGGAGATCCCTTAAGGTTCAAGAGAGCGGCTGGACATAAGGATTTGTTCTACATTGAAGAGAAGGATGTAGAATTCAAAGATGTAAGGAGCTTTGATATATGATGTTTTAAATACCAGATTTAGTTTGTGAATTTATTGAAGTGTGATGCTCTAGTAAGTTGTGGTGTTTTGTCATTTAGGTGATTGACGCTCCTTTACCGAAAGCACCTCTAGACACTGCTGTTGTTGCCCATTGGTTAGCTATAGAAGGAGTACAACCTGCTATTCCTGAAAACCCTCCCCCTGAAGGTCCGTATTTTGTTACAACCTTAACTGCAGTTAGCTTGTCCGGATGTTTTAGAATTTGATTTTGCTCTAGTCATCTGCTACTTTTGTTCTTCCCTTATGATTCCCATTGTCTTGGTTTGCCTCCTGTCTTGGCTGATTTTCTTTTCCCCACGACTGCTAAGAGATGAGGAATATTCTTGTAGTATTAGTGCTAGTTAAAATTTGTATTAATCTCAATGTTCCAGACTAACACTAATAAATTTATCGCAGCCTTAGCTGTGCCGTCTGATAATAGAAATACCGAGTATAAGGAGGATGGAGCTCTTGTTGATATTAAAGTACCTGTTAAGCATGTCCTATCACGTGAGCTCCAGGTATAACAGTACCAAAATGTTT
Organism: Solanum virginianum; assembly: GCA_000787875.1. Classification (NCBI taxonomy): domain Eukaryota; kingdom Viridiplantae; phylum Streptophyta; class Magnoliopsida; order Solanales; family Solanaceae; genus Solanum; species Solanum virginianum. The sequence goes on along the minus strand of DF360997.1, from coordinate 5,399 downwards.
GTATCCTTTTCTGCCCCATATGTATCCTTCTGCATTGTTTTATTTTTTTTTATTTTTTTTTTGTGCAGCTCTATTGTGAAAAGATTAAAGAGCTTACTTTGAATAGATCAAATCCCCTTCTCTTTAAAGAAGCTCTACGAAGCTTAGCAACAGATTCAGGAATTCATCCTGTAGTTCCTTACTTTACACATTTTGTTTCTGATGAGGTAATTGTAGCCAATTTAAGTCTAGTTCATGTTTCATTTGTGGGACATATGATCTAATGTAGTCTGTTACATGACAGGTTTCTCGGAATTTGAACAATTTTCCTCTCCTTTTTGCTTTGATGCGGCTAGTCTGGAGCATTTTCCAAAACCCACAAATACATATTGAACCATATGTGAGTCTATTGCTGATGTCTTGGTGCATATACTTCTTACTTCGGCAAGTAGGTTTAGGATAATGCATAAAATTATCTGGATGATTGGACTGGTTTAACTATTGTTTTTGAAATGACTCAAGAATAACAGTGGAAAAGGGGAGTACATCACTGTTGAGAAAAGAGTGAGGATTTGATTGCATTAGTTAAGTTATTTCATTTGAATAAGCTGTGTTAGTTGGCTTCAACCATGCGGCTTTGATTTTTGGTGTTGTTTACTTTTCCCGTGGAAGGGGAGCCTTGGAGTAATTGGTAAAGTTACTTCCATGTGACCATGAGGTCACGAGTTCAAGCCTTGGAAACGGCCTGTGGTAGAAATGCAAGGTAGGGCTTCGTACAATAGACCCTTGAGGTCGGTCCCTTCCCCGGATCCTGCGCCATAGTGGAGCTTTAGTGCACCGGGCTTTCCCCCTTTTTCTTTTTCCATGGTTGATCTGATAATTTTCTCCTCCATGTCACTTTTTTATTCATCGTTTATTAATTAAGTTTATTTTGCCGAGTTCATCTCCAGCTGCACCAGTTGATGCCTTCTATAATGACGTGCCTTGTTGCAAAAAGGTTGGGAAACAGATTATCTGACAATCACTGGGAACTTAGGGACTTCTCAGCAACGTTGGTTGCTTTAATATGCAAGAGGTAAGGATCACTCAATTGTCACATTTGGAAGCTTCAGAAAGAATGCATCTGCTTCACATGCTGTTGCTTCTATGTTAATCAAGCTATTTACTCTAACTGGATTATCCCATTATATGTTGCGCTTTTTTCCTTTTCCTTTTTGGTGCCCCTATGAGAAGGGAGTTGTTTGCTAGTGCATATTCTGTATAGTTGTTGGCAATTCCAATACGTCTTTCTATTTTGTGCCTTATAGACTGTATTGAACTTATTTTTCAGTTCCATTTATCAACTGGCACTGTCTTGTTCACAAATAAAATTGTGCAGATATGGTCGTGTGTATCACAATCTCCAGCCACGTGTCACTAGGACTTTGCTGCATGCTTTTCTGGATCCAACTAAGGCTCTGCCACAACATTATGGAGCAATTCAAGGGCTAGCAGCTCTTGGACCTGGTGTGGTATTACCTTGTTCTCTATATACTTCCCTTCCATCTTCTTTGCTGCATTAAATTTTGAAGTGTTAGCAGCAATTGGTGATATATTCTAGTTTTGTATAGGTTCGCCTACTCGTGCTGCCAAATCTTGAGGCTTATATACAATTGCTGGAGCCCGAAATGCAGCTTGAGAAGCAAAAAAATGAAATGAAGAGGCTTGAAGCCTGGCGTGTATATGGAGCCTTAATGGTTCGTTGTTTTTAATGTTTAATGAGTCTTTCTTCAGTAGTTTGTCCAACCATTTCAATGTGATAGTGAATGTAGTGAAATTTGACTTCTCTAACTTTTATTGTTAGATATTTTGGCATTACCAAAGTCTGCAATTACCTTCCTAATCATGTAATGGCTTTGCAGTGTGCTGCTGGTTTATGCATATATGAGCGCTTCAAGTTGCTTCCGGCTTCACTATCTCCATCTACTCGCACATTCCTGAAGAGTAAATGGAAAATCTCAACTACGTTGTCAAGTACGTCTTGGTCTTTGTTTTTCTTATTCTATTCTTTCCATGGAGGAATCTATAACTAGAACTTTTAATTCTTTTTCCTTGTGAACTTTTGTGGATGCTGTCTGTTAAGTATGTTCTGCCTCTTCAAGTGTCAGCATTGAAATGGTTCTAGATAGATATGATATTTTATATTGAACCTTCTCCTTGCAGAATAATGTGGATTGTGGAGAAAGTTCATGCTAAATGTTGGAGGCCAATTGCTCTTTATATGATCTAGTAGGAACTCATGAGTCTGTCATATATTTTTGTCCTGCTAGTTCTGTGTGATCCGTCATTAAATTAAAAGTTGGGAATCCTCTTCCATGGATGTCTTCTTTGTCCAAAAGCGTCAACTTGCATGTCTTCTGCCATGTTTTATCTCTTCATCTTTGAATCTGTCACTTCTATCTTTGCCTCTTGATTTTGTCTCGATAAACACTTACAAAAAGAAAATGTTAGGCAAACGCAAAGCAAGCCTGGACAACATGATGACGCAGCCTCCAGCGAAGAGATTAATGACAGATGGTCCAACAGGAGCAATGACGGCAAATTCTCTGTCACTAAGCACGCAAGGACCAACTGTTGGATATGCTGCAACCCAAGGGGTTACAGAAACTGGTGTCTCTTCAGCATCACATGGATTGCAGCACAATGAGAATATGCTGAGAACCAGTGGTAGAAGGGATATGACTGCTAGTCAAGCTCAAAAATCATCTGTTGTTCTTGATCAGGCCTGGAAGGAAGATCTGGATGCCGCACATTTGTTGCCATCTCTGTTTGAATGTTTTGGTGAAAGGATGTTCTCCTTTACCCCTTCACCCGAGTTGTCTTTCTTTCTGTGATCTTTGTGAATGGGACTAAAGCGCAAAATTATGATTATCAGAGCATTTGTTGTGTATTAGCACATAAATTTTTTACGAAAAATAGTCAACTCTGTTTGCCTTTGCAATTCAGAAGGTCATCATGAGTACTAGAGCTCTCAGGGTGTATTGGCATTATATATATATATATATATATGATTTTCGGGCACTTCTTTTCCAGAATTTGTAGAAGAAGCTCCATAATGACCCAATGAATTTTTCAGTGGATTAACTTTCGGGCACCTTTTTTTGGCAAAACCTTCACGGGACCCTTTGTAATGACCTAGGGGAATAGTACATATTGCCTCGACATGATTTATGCCATTTTGTTAGGCCACTCAAAAGGAACTAGGGTATTAGGGTTGAAGATTGATAGAGTAGTACGAGCAGGATGTTGTCTTGCCTTGTGATGTAGTAAGTTAGTAGGATTAGTCACGTTTTTATGTATTGTATTGTTATTATATGTCATTTATTTTGCTACTTTTATTGTATTTATAAAATTATCAATTGCTTTTCATTTTAGTCGTTCTATTTCTAGTATTTTTCTGCTTTTGGGACTGATATATTTGAGCGATGGTCTTTCAAAAATAATCTCTCTATCTCTATGAGGTAATGGTAAGGTTCGCGTACATTTTACACTCTTTAGATCTCACTTGTGGAATTTTGCTGGGTATGTTGTTGTTGTAAGGTCCACTTAATAGGAATTAGGTATTTACTCAAATTTTCGTGTGCGTTAGTCAATGAATTTTTTGAACTTGCTCCCGAGCATTTTTTTTGCAAAATCTTCACGAAATCCTCCATAATGATCTAAAGAAAACAACAGGTATAACCTTGAAACGATCTACACTATTTTTTTTAGCATGTAAGGATTACTCAAAAGGAACTAGGCAATTTTCTTTGGTGAATTGGATCCCTAGCACCTTTTTTGAAAAACATACACAGGACCTTTGTATGACCTTGATGAGCAGTATGCCTAGCCTCGAAATAGGGTCCATTCAATAGGAATTAGGAAATTCTCTTCTTTTTTTTAAAAAAAAAATTTAAGTCAATAAATTTTTAGGTGAACTGACTCTTGGGAACTATTTTTGCAAACCTTTCATAGGGCCCTCCGTAATGACTTGGAAGAATAGAACGTATAGACTCGACATGATCAACACTTTTTTTTAAGCATTTAGGGACCACTCGATAGAAATTAGGTGATTTTCTCAATTTGTCATGTGAATTAGTCAATGAATTATTTGGTGAACTAGCTCCCATACACTTTATTTGTAAAACCTTTGAGGATCCTTTGTAATGAAATTGACAAAAAGTAGGTATAGTCTCATCATAGTCCACACCATTTTGTAACATTTAGTGGTCAATCAATAGTAATTGGATGATTTACTTATTTTTTGTATTTGTTAATCAATAAATTTATTAGTAAACTGGTTTTAGATACTTTGTTTTTGCAAAACCTTCATCCATCACTCCATAATGACCTGGGGGAATAGTATGTAAGCCTCAACATGACCCACACCATTCTTTAGCAATCAGAAGCCACTCAACAAGAATTAGACGATTTTATTAGTTTTTTGTGTGTTAGTTAATAAATTTTTTAGTAAACTGGCTCTCAGACATTTCTTTTACAAAACATTCAGAGGTTCCTCCATAATGACCTGAGGGAACAGTACATATAACCTCGAAATGATCCACGTAATTTGTTTTAGCATTTAGGAGTCACTCAACAAGAATTAGGTGATTTTATCCATTTTCATGTGTATTGACCCACGAAATTTATGGTGAATGACTTTTGGTCAATTTTATAGCAAAACTTTTACAGAATCGTCTGTAATGACCTAGAGAAGAGTTCTTATAACCTCTCTTTTATCCACACAACTTTTTCAACCATTTAGGGCAACTCAACAGAAACTAGGCGATTTTCTTTTGTGTTAGCCTATGAATTTTTTGGTAATATCACTTATGGTCAATTTTCTTACAAAATGTTTATAGAACTGTCAACAATGACATAGGAAGAAATTCCGATA
>DF360998.1:35560-48710 GCA_000787875.1 Solanum virginianum | reverse complement strand
CAACATCGGTGGATGTATTAGAATAGGAAAATCCTACTCCAGCAGGAGACTCCACAAACAACACATTGGCAGCTAATAATATTTATCAAAAGAAAAAACAACAATATTAGTTAGACAGATATAACATAGTAATTTGTAATCTAACTAGGTTAAAAGGAATTTTAAAAAAAAAATTTACCTTGGTTCCATGCAAAATGATTCATCTGAAGTGTTTTTCCATCACTGTTTACTCTAAATGGTCCAAGTTCTTGAAAGGCTCCATATGCAAGAGAAGAACATCCCGGACCTGTCCAAAAAAGAATGATATTCAACAAAATAAGATAAATTATTTCACAATGAGTTTTTTGAACTTTTTACATTTGAAATCTCATCTAAATAGACATGAAAATTCATCTACAAACACAAATACAGGTATGTATGTATATATATATATATATATGCACACACCTTTCAGTTTAGAAAAAAATTGTTGTTATACGTTTTTTAACAATTTTTTAATCATGCTCCTTATTTATTTTGGAGTTTTTGGTCATAAAATTCAGTCGAGAGTTGAGGTAATCTAGTATAAGTGAAAGATGAAATAATTTTTGTGACTGATGGAGAGAAAAAAAGAACGGATAATAAAAAATGATAAATAATTAAAAAAAATTTGGATTAGATCAACCATTCAAGTTTGGAGCGATACGGATAAAGGAACTTCCTGTTATACTATTCAAGACGAATTGATTTATAAAATTACGACTTGATACACCATAAGAAAATGAGGTTTATCCATATCCTCGGTCAACTATTGGCTGAACTGAATAATCTGAAATTTATTTTATATCTATATAAGTGAGATTCCAAATTTAGAAATTCAATTAAAAAAAAACCTCATTGTTAAATAACTTTCTTAAACTAGATATATTAAGAATTTTTAAAAATAGAATCTGGATAATATGTCATGTGAATAATAAATTGAAACAGATAGAAACATATAAATTTTTTTCTTAAAATGAAGATGCTTATAAAATTAATTAAATAATAATATATATCATAAAGAATAAATTAGTTAAATTATATTTTCTTATATCCATAATAACTAGATTGGTTAAAATTGTTTTAAAAAATTAAAATATATCAGGTAAGCATAATCAAATAAGAGGTAAGATAAATGAAGTCAAATTAAATTTGAGGAAAGATTTACGTAACTATTCCTTTAGTCTTTTTGACTGTAATAACTTTGTATATAAATTAGGAATAATTTCAAATATATACAATAAACTAATTAATTTAAAATAAATAGAGCTCTCATTTATTTGCATAAAAAATAATCCAAAATCGTAGAAAATATACATGACTATACAATATAATTTGCTAAAAATCATAGAAAATATATATTGACTATACAATGTAGATTACTCTATATGCGCTATACACTGAATATACATTATGATACACTCAAAAACTGAATATAGCCTAAATATATATGAAATATACACTGACTATACCTGAATGGACTGACCATTTAAGCAATTCACTCATATATATTAGGGTATATAACTAAATTGTTTAGATAATTACCTCCATTAAGCCATAGAAGAAGAGGGAAATACTCCGGACAACATTGAGCTTCAACAAAGTAATAATAGAAATCTCTTCCAGCAGATTCATCAACTGTAATATATCCACCATATTGCTCAAATGTTACAGCTGAAGGTTGGCCAGGAAGTTTCTGGATTCTATCATTCTCTTTCAAACCTTCTTGATTGGAAATTTGAAGGTATTTTTTATCATCAAAATTTGATGCATTAAAAAGGCTTTTGTCAATGTTGAAATTTTGATTCAACTTAGCCTTGTAAAATTGTTCAAGAGTTTCACTTTGAGTCTTGATGACCCCTCCATTGATTTGAGACATGATGATTGAAAAAGAAAGAGTGAAAAAAACAAGACAAGTTGTGGACTTGAATGTCTCCATTAAAAGTAATAATTTGTTTGTTTTTCCGTTGAGAATTTTTTTTTTCCTGAGAATTGTAAGAGAGAGCAGCCTTTATTGGATTTTTATATCATTACAGCATATAAAGTTTATCTTATCAGGAATATGGAATGTAATTCTTTCTCTTCAAGTTAATTCCTTATTTAGTGTATAGTCATATTTTTTTCTTAATGTACACTATTAGCTTTCCTTATTTGTAGATATTTTCCTTATTAGTTTTTTATTTTCCTTTCATTTCAATCTCCTCTATCATGTATAAAATATGGATAATTATACATCAATAATATACGAGACTTACATATAACTCCTTTATGGTATCAAGAGCCATGGCCACACGGCAATAATTTTTGGAATTAAGCAGTTTTTTTTTTGGGTTCTCTCATGGCAGAAAACTCCTCCACCACTGTTTCCCTTTCCATTACAACTGAATCAGTTGTTTCAACTATTCCACCATTGCCAATCAATAATACCTTTATCATTCCACCATTAACAACATCCCAAGCCTACCCAAATTCAGTGTTTCCTTCCCAATAACTCACTGTCACGACAACTTACTCTATTCCGCCGCTTACATCACAAACACCAAATACATCCACAATAGTCACACCTTCTTTTCCACTTTCTCCGTCATCTAAGTCAAGTCAATAGTCACAACTTTTATCCATAAATGCATCGGCTCAAGCCTCTATCAAGCTAAAGTCATCAAACTATCAAATTTGGTATACTCAATGGCACTCACTATTGATAGGATATGGATTTCAAGTTATGTTGTTAATCCCCCCTTGTTGCAACTAGTGACTTCTAAATTTTGGAATAGACAGGATTAATTGATCCGTAGTGCCTTAGTTGCGTTTTTATCCTCTGAGGTAGTTCCATTAGTTCTTATAGTGGACACCTCCTATGATGTGTGGACCACCTTGCATAACACTTATGCAAGACCTTCTTATGCTAAACTCTTAGGTCTAAAGGAGTCTTTTGCTCAAGCCACGAAAGGCACACACTCTATGTTATCTTATCTTCAGTATATCAAGCAATTGGTTACTACGCTTAATTCTGCTATAACTACTCTTATGGATGATATAACTCTTCATGTGATCCATGGTTTGCCGCCTGAATATCGAGGGATTTGTGATTCTCTACGCACTCGTGACTCGCCTATCACTTTTGATGAACTTCATGAGAAATTATGTGATTATGAGGCATATCTTTCTCGCCAGAGTACTTCCTCTTTAATGTCAATCACTACTAACTTTGCTGCTATGAGTAATTCAAACAACTCCTGCAACAACAAAAATAATTGGCAATCCACTCATCAGAATCAAAGTGTTCCTGGTAATCGTAACAATCAAACAATGAATTCAAGACAAAGCAATAGGCAAAGTCCTCGAGTGATATGTCAATACTCATGTGACAAGCATGTATATGTTGTTAAGCAATGTCAAAAATTGCAGGCATTTTTTCCTTGGTTCGCTCCCTCCATGGAATCTTCTGGGTCTTCAAACTCAACAAGCAACTCTCAACCATGTGTTAATTTTACTTCATCATGTTACTAGTGATCTTTAAAATTTGTCACTCGCCACTGATTATAATGGTGATGGTGTTATGATTGGTGATGGTAGATCATTGAGTGTGACACACAATGGTACCACTACTCTTAATGCGTTTGCTCATCCTCTTCGCCTTTCTAATATTCTGTGTGTTCCAAAAATTAAAAAGAATTTGATTTCTGTTTATCAGTTATGCAATTAAAATAAAGTTTCTATTAAATTCTCAGTTTCTCCATTTGTTGTGAAGGACTATCGCACGGGGGCGCCTCTGGTAGTGGGAGAACCTAGAGATGAAGTTTATGAGTGGCCTATCAAATCTAAGTACAAGTCATTTCCTACTTCATCACACTCAACATATTTTGTTCATATCTCATCGATTTCAACTTGGCATTGTCATCTTGGGCATTCGTCTTCTCTTATTTTGCTTCAAATTTTTAGTTTCTTAGACATTCCTTGCAAGTCTGTTTCCCCCACTTTTTTTTGTAATTCATACAAGTGTAATAAAATGCATAAAATTCCATTGTGATTTCTCCAATAAAATCTTCTTCTCCATTAGAGATGATATACTCTGATGTTTGAGGGCCTGCTCCAATCCATTCTATTGAAGGTTTTCATTATTATCTCATTTTTGTTGATCACTTTACCCAGTATGTTTGGCTATTTCTCATGAAAAAGAAATCTGAAGTTTCCTAAAAATTTTCAAAATTTAAGATCATGGTTGAAAACTTTTTCAACAGATCCATTATTTCTTTTTACTCGGATAATGATGGTGAGTTTGTTCATCTTCGAGAATTTTTTACTTTCAGTGGAATCTCTCATTTCTTAACCCCACCTCACACACTTAAACACAATGTTACCGATGAGCGTCGTCATTGACACATTATGAAAACAGGTATTATCCTTCTTCATGTTGCCAAACTTCCTTTTATCTTTTTGGTCCTTTGCTTTCCAAACCGTTATCTATCTTATCAATCGGATGCCAACTCCTTTGCTTCATAATGAGTCTTCATATTTTCGCATGTTTGGTAATGCTCTCAATTATCAAAAGTTTTGAGTTTTTGTTGTCTATGTTATCTATGGTTACGTCCTTATTCACAAAATAAATTACAGCCTCGTCCAAAACCTGATGTCTTTGTGGGATACTCTACTAATCAAAGTGCATACAAGTGTTTTGATCCCTCCACTTCTACAATATTCATCTCTTGCCATGTCGATTTTGTAAAGCATGAGTTTCCTTTCTCTACTTTAACTGTTACAGCTTCTCGATCTACAGAAGAAACACTTTCGATATGGGCTCCTCATTTTGTTGTTCATATTGTTTCCTCTTCTTCAACTGAATCAGCCCCTTTGATAGTCACTCACTCTATCAATAGAAGTACTCTTTGCTGCTTGACGTCACCGAGCAATGGTTATGTCACGCCCCGGGAGGGTATCCTGGACGTGGCTGACACTCGAAGACTATTGCTAGTTCCCAAGCGGACCACCTAGTCTCATTGCCATCGTTCAACCCATTCATCGGCGAAAGGAATAATAGAATGATAATAAATACTATCATCTATGTGGGCTCAAACTATCAACATCAATCTATCAGACAAAAATGCAATAAATAACAAAGGTCTCAATATAAAGAAAGAAAGAGGGACAAGAATCCCCAACATCAACATCACATCTATGTCTATGAAGCCTCTATAACTAACATCTATGAAGGAACCATGACAGGCCATGGTACTACAATCAAAGAAATACTGACATAAAGATAATTAGATAATCATCCTCCAAATGTTAGGGAGGACTCACCACGATCTGGAATCGAAGCTCTGAACCTCAAAGATTGGGCTGCTGAAGTCCTCTGTCTACAGAATCTGCATCATAAAATGATGCAGCGCCAAAGGGGCATTAGTACGTGGAATGTATTGTATGTAAAATGGGCTAAAGTAAAATGAACAATATAGCAGTCACTTATCAATCACTCATCCTCACCTCAGAGTAAAGAACAGGACTCTATCACCTCACTATCCGTCAACACATCAACCAATCACATCACATCAGAGTTCTATCATCATGAAATCTATTTGGGAGTTTCTTAGACCTACACCTATCACCTATGAGTTGGTGGTGGTACAACGAAGCGATGTCATTGCGGCATCCGCTCAGTACCTTGTCGGGGTAAAAGAGCGTACATCAGGGGTTTATAATAATAGTAAGTCCTCTTTTGGGACTAAGAAGACATTCGTTCTCATGGTTCAATCCTCTGCTACGCTAGCCACGTAGGTAATGAGTGCGAGCGGGACTCACTCACGCCATCATTTCAGTGACTCATAAGGCTTCCTTACTCATTTTCGGTGCTCAATACTCCTCCTAGGACTCAATGTGTTCATAAGTATATCAATTCATCAAGGGTTCTCATCACTCAACCGCTATGGGCAAGACTATCTTTTCAAATTCAAGGGAATATATTCATCTGACTTTATCAGTATAATTTCAGCTATCACAGTTATCAGCACTCATCACCTCAGGACTCAGACTCAAACAAACATCACATTCAGACAATTAAGGCTCTAGACATCCCCCTAAGTTCATTATTCAAGTGTTTACAGACAGTCACCACCCCAGGACTCAGACTCAACCAAACATCACATTCAGACAATCCAGGCTCTAGAATCCCCCTAAGTTCATTATTCAAGTGTTTACAGAGAGAATTTGCAAGGGCTAAATCATAATCACATAGTAATGAAGATATACAGTAAATTCACAATTTAAGACCTTTTAAGGATCAATTATGCATCCTAACTCTACCTTGGGCACATGGAAGAACAATCTCATACTTTTCGGTAACCTTTACATACCTGGGAAAGGAGATTTTCTTCAAAATTGAATCTTCTCTAGCAACCCTCACTTGTCTCTCCTCTTCTTCTCTCTAAATTAGTGTAAGAATAATGGACTTAGAATATTTTTGGGTTTAAAATCCTCTTTTGTACGAAATATACTTCGAAAACTGTCCTAAGAATACTAAATTATGTCGAAAAAGATGAAATTTCCCTTCCCAAATTAAAGAGAAAAAAAATCATCTCCCCATGTACTAGTGCGCGAGGTGCACTAGTGCTTTTATGCATTTTTTCAAGAATTTCAGTTCTCATCGAACTTTTTGAAAAACAAATAATTGTGGTTCTGTGTCCGCTCTGCATCGCTGAAGGGGCACGGAAACCCCACTGTTTTAACCATTCTTTGAAAAAACTAATTCGCATTTTTTCACATTTCCATGAATTTTCATCTAAGCACTTTGAACTTATTCAAAACTAAATATTTTAAATATCATTGACCAATCTTATGTGATATTTATTTTATTGAGTCAGAATAAATTGTGATTACATGTATTCGATCTTGAATTTTTCATTAGAGCTTGGGAAGATACGTTATGCGCATGACAAAGTTTAGAGGCATTTTAGTAATTTTACGGGGTGTTACAGGTTATTCATCAGATGAATTAATGGGAATATCAGGACATAGGTCATCACCTAGTTGTCCAAACTCAAGTCCCATCAGTGCACCTTCAACAATCTCTACTCTTTCACTTGCTACTATCCAAACCACAAGCCAAAGGAAACATGAATCTTCAAATGCTCCTTCAAGTAGTCAAAACACCATTATCACAAATCCAATCACCAAATCTCAACCTGTACCACCTTCTCACTCTGTGATCACCCGCTCTAAAAATAATATTCACAAACCTGTCAATAAGATGTGTCTCTCCACTCAAATAACCAACAAATCTCTCTGTCTTATACATCTACTTCTTCCCATAAACCTGAACCAAAGAATACCTTTCAAGCTCTTAAAGATCCAGATTTAAGACTTGCTATGATGGAGGAGTATAATGCCTTGAAATAATAGAGGACATGGACCCTTGTTCCAAGATCCGAATCACAAAATTTAATTGGTTGCAAGTGGATCTTTCGGGTAAAGAAAAATTCAGATGGCACCTTGAATAGATATAGGTATGGTTAGTTGCTAAAGAATTTACTCAGCGGCCAGGTATTGACTACATTGAAATATTTTCTCTTGGAGCTAAACATATTATAGTTCACGTTATTTTATCTCTTGTTGTTAGTAAAAATTGGAGCTTATACCAATTGGATGTGAATAATATTTTTCTTCATGGACATTTGACGGAGGATGTATATATGGCACAACCACAAGGCTTTGTTGATTCTACTAAGCTTGATTATATATGTAAACTACATAAGGCTTTATATGATCTGAAACAGCCTCTACGTGCTTGGTACTCAGAACTACGGGATTATCTCCTTTCTTTAGATTTTGCATTATCTTAATCTGATCATTGCCTCTTTATTTATTCTAAGCTTGATGTTACCGCGTACTTGGTAGTCTATGTGGATGAATTGATTGTGACAGGGAATAATCAAAAGGTGGTTGATAATTTAATGCTAAGCTTAGCAAGCAATTTTCAATCAAAGACTTGGGACAGATTACTTATTTTTTGGGTGTCCAAGTAACTCGTACTCCAAAAGGATTATATTTATCTCAGCGAAAATACATTGAGGATATTGTTGAGCGTGCTTCCATGAGTGGTGCAAAACCTGTTTCTACCCCACTTTTAACTACTAATAATCTGACCTTGGAGGATAGTGCTCATTTTAGTGATTCAAAAACTATCAAATTTTGGTCGGGTGTCTCCAATACTTGTCACTAACACAGCCTGACATTGCGTTTGCAACAAATCGCCTAGCTCAGTTTTCCCACAGACCAACTGCAAATCATTTAGCTGCTTTTAAATGGGCGGTCCGTTATCTTGCTATCTTGCTGGAACAATGGATAAAGGGATTTACTTTTCCAAGGAATCTCCTTTGGTTTTACATGTCTTTTCTGATGCTGATTGGGCTGAAAATCGTGATGATCGCACCTCTACTAATGCGTATATCGTCTTCCTTGGTAAAAATCCAATTTCCTAGTGTTCAAAAAGCAACGATCAGTAGCTCGCTCATCCACTAAAGTTGAGTATAGATCAGTTGCTTCTACTGCTGCTGAATTATGTTGGGTACTGAATCTTCTTAAAGAGATTTCCCTTTCTCTTTCTGGATCGCTGGTGATCCATTGTGATAATTTAGGTGCGACTTACCTCTCCACAAATCCAGTCTTTCATTCACGAATGAAACACTTAGAAATTGATTATCACTTTGTTTGTTCTATGGTTCAACAGGGTCAGCTTTGGGTTGCTCATATTTCAACAAAGGATCAGCTAGCCGACTTATTAACGAAGCCGCTCTCCCACCATGACTTTGAAGTTTTTTCCCCAAGATTAGTGTCTCTGATAGACCACCATCTTGAGGGGTGTATCAAGAATATTCCATATTCCTATTCTGAAGATCTTTCTCTTCAAGTTACTTTCGTATCTAGTGTAGAGTCATATCTCCTTCTTAATGTGCAATATTAGCTTTCTTTATTTTCCTTTCATGTCAATGTCCTCTATCATGTATAAAATATAGACAATTTTACATCAATAATATACAAGACTTACGTATAACTCTTTTACATCTTACCAAATTTTTACAATCAAATGATTTACAAATAAGGAATAATAGTTTGAAAACTTCTTATATTTCCATGAATTTTCATCTAAGCACTTTGAACTTATTCAAAACTAAATATTTTAAATATCATTGACCAATCTTATGTGATATTTATTTTATTGAGTCAGAATAAATTGTGATTACATGTATTTAAAAGAGAGTAAATAGTACAATCATTTTTATTTTCTTAAAAATAAAATAAAATTAGAAGAAGAAAAAAGACAACAATGAAAGGAAAGTTCCCAATCCCCATCTATCTACCTTTTATTCTACTTACCCTAATCCATTGGCATTCTTATTTATAAATATTTTTAATTAGCTCTTTATTTTCTTTTATTGAAGATAATGAGGACAGTGGAGTCACTTGAACACTAGTCCGCTTAGCAGTTAATTGTAGGCTGTAATATGTAATTAGGACTTAGGAGTGACTAATTTAGTTAGAGTGTTGTCACGATCCAAAAATGGATGTGATGGTACTTGCTCAATCCCATCAAAACAAGACAGCCTAAATCCAACGAGAAACAGAAATAACAAGCGCTATTTTTTAAAAATAATTTTTTAAAAGTATTTTGTATTAGTTTGATATTCTTTTTCCTGCTCGAGACCTCTAAATTACAATTTGGGACCGATTACTAATTTCTTTAGAAACCAAATTTAGTACCTTCACAATAAAACAGGAAATTATGGAAGGGAGTAAAATCTTGTCTTAATATGTACACTTTTAGAGATAGAATTATTAACTCGCCCTAAATATTGGTTTTAAATAAAGCTTTTTCTTGTGTTAGGAGGAAGTTTAATCTTCGTGCAAGATCAATGGTGTTACTCAATTCAAACTAGAGACAAGGCTTAAAAGGTGTCTTTAGTGGTATACCTTCTTAGTGCAACAAGGCTTAAAATGTGTCTTTAGTCGAATTCCTTCTTTTATACAAAGTCATAAAAAGGAAAATTCTTCGAAATGGCATAAAATATCATCACATATGATTGTTTTTTGGGCCTATATTTGTTAAATACAAAATGAATGAAAAGTATTGAGTCATTGACACATGTATATTAGTATTAATAACTATTTTCATCATTATTACAAAGATTAAGTTTAGCAACTATTGTCCAAAAAATAATGGATAGCAAAATACTAAAAAAAAACAAATTAAAAAATAGAAAAATATGAATAAATTTCTAATTTTACGCTTTTCTCCTTTTAAAATTGAGATTTATCCCCAAAAAACAGCACCCATCACCAAATATTCAATATCACGAGTTCAGGCAATTTCATGTTAATGGTATGTATATTTGTGTATACACATATGTATTATTTTTAAATTTGTATTAATAGACATCAACAACATGGGTATATTTCATGTATATCATATGAATTATGTTAGTGTCTTTCACACATATATATACTTTTCATGGATATAGATGCATGATGTACGAAGAGATATACACTTAAGTATGCATGGATACACACAGAGATACATGAAACATACACAAATATAAAACAATCTTAACCACCAAAATTCAAACCCAACCACATCAAATCTTCTCCAGTTGATACTTCTATGCAAAATTCTCAACAAAAATGAAAAAAGAAAACTAGGAACAAATGTGATTTGCTGACAAATTATGAGCTCTTATTATATTATATATATGTAATAAAATATTAATTTCCCACATTTAGTCCACAAAATCCAAAATTGAAGTGGCACAACCTCTTTTTTTTCTTGAATAGTAATGTTCGTGTCAATTTTCATACATTTCTTTTTATCATCTCACCATATGAGTATCAAATAAATCCACACATCATTAACTTAAATAGATAAAGAAAATCACATACTATTATTTTGTTTCCCATCTTTGTTAATCAATTATTAATATTTGTCTAAAATCTCCTCGTAAAAATCTGAAAGCTCTCCCCATAAACTCTACTATATTATATAACAAAGAAATTTGTGAGAAAGAGCAAACACGTAATCCATAATGCATTAAGTCATTTAAAATTAATAATCAGAATAATAAGGGGAAACAATAATTGACTTGTAAATTGCTAGTCCTATTAATAATTATGTGACTTAGAATCAGGAAGATCAGTTCCATCAAGAAAATGCATAATAAGTGAAAGGGCTCTAGCTGCCTCATAACTTGGAACTTGATGTCCTGCCCCTCTAACTGTAGAAAATGTCATGTCCCCTTTATATACTTGTGTATATCCACCAACCTATAGATTTAAAAACACAACATAAATACAAAATCAATCAATAAAAAAAAACTTTATTTCAAAATAATATTGAATTTATTATAAGTAATAAAATGGAAATTATTAATTTAGAGGGTAAAAATATTATTACCTCTCCATTTAGGAACCAGGGATGCCAAGGAGTTTTGATAGGAAGATTCATTGTTTTAATAGATTTCTTAGTTGAAGTAATAGGCACTCTTCCATCAGTGTCACCGCTGCATTTTTCAAAAATAATATAACAAAATTTAAAAGCTTATTTTCAATTTATATGTGTTTTCTTTCTTTTCAAGAAAAAGAGTCTTCTTATTTAGGAAAATTGGTATCTAATTGTATTATTCAAAACGAAGAAAGTTACAACAAACATCTAAATTATAATGAATCTATATTATATTAAAAGTGTGAATGTCCTTAGAAATGTTATTTGAATTTTTTGTTCTTCATTAAAAGACAATATTAGTATTAATTAATTATAATAAATATAATAAAAAATAAATAGAGAAGATTTTATTAAATTTCTATACAGAGAATTTTTTTCAACCAAAATAGACTTAATTCAAAAAAATTCAAAAAATTTAAAAATACCACAAAAGGCCAAAAGAAAAATTCAAAAAAAGTCCCCAATAAAAGGTTTTAAAAATAGGCCCAAAAAAAAAGCCAAAAAGAAAGGCGTCCCAAAAAGGACTTAGAAAATAGCCGACTTAACATGGTGCACGTGTGAGACGTATGTATCCTAAATTAGTCTAAATAAATAAGTGAAACAAAAATAAAATGGTCACCTGAATATCCACACTCGAAGATCATTTGCCATAAACTCTTTAAGAAGAGGAATAACCGTTGATGGACTGTCTGTCCAATTTGTTAGGACGTCACTGAAATTTTTATTTTAACATAAGTTTACTTTTTAAAAAAAAAATTAATTACTAATACGGTTAAACAAAAGTATAATAATAGCTAATTAAAACTAATACCTGCATGGCTGCCAATTAGAATATTGAATGTTGGTAACATTTGCATGGAGAGCCTTTTGAACATCAGGCCTATTCATGTAGGCAATTGTGTAATAGTCACTGCAAGGATCGATCACTGACTGCATTCAATAATATATTCAGTATAATCTTATAAATGACGTTCAGAGAGTAAGATAAAAAATATAAGACGTACCGTAGGTCTTTTGGGCTTGGAAGTGAGATTGGAATTGTGGCAAAGTGGAGCATATATGGCATAGACATCAATGTAGTGATGAGTATCATAACCTACTATTTTTCCAGCCATTTTGCACTCATCTGATTCTTCACTTTCTGGGATTGTGAAGTTACATTGCTTCTGGATTTCAGCTTCAACTTCATCAGAAATTAAGGCATGACTTGCAAAATATTCGTACATTCCTCTTGTATCTGTCTCGTCATTAATCACTGCATTACCAATCTGCAACCACAACCAATGTGTGTGTAATTATGTATATATATGATTAATAAATATATATTTTGTTATGATTAATATTGAGGACGCATTGAAAGTTGTAGAAGCATAAGATGAAAATATGTGTATTGGATGTCCTAAAGGTTTTTATGCTAATTATAGTAATCAGAAGGACCAGAGTTGAATACTCAAAACTTGAGGGGCTAGATCGCACACATGAAAACTTTATGGGGATTATTTTCATATTAATTTTTTTATGAAAAGTACCTATTCGGCGGCTCACCCACTCTTGACCGATATTTTTCTCTTAATCCCAATAATTTATGTTGCACCCATTTGATACAAACAAATTTCAAAAAGAATACAAAAAATTAAAACTCGGATC
>DF360998.1:24683-35496 GCA_000787875.1 Solanum virginianum | reverse complement strand
ATCTAAAATAAATTTTAGATTTATATATATAACTATAATTTATTTTATTAAAAGTAAAAAAAATAAAAAAAAATTAATTATTTTAAAGTATGAAAATCTTTTTAACTACACTGAAAAAAGAACAAATCTCACATTAATTGAGACAAGAAAAATATAACTTACACGGATAATACTCTATGATAATTCTTTGTAAGTACATGTACATAATTAATCACATTATGTTAGGATAATAATAACAACAATAATTGATGAATTTTGAATTTTAATTTTATGAATTCAATCCTTAGTTTTATTAATATTAAAATATATTTAATAAAATTATAAATTTACGTATCTCTTATTTATCACAATTTTAGTAAATTTTTATAAATAAAATTATAATTTTTTTTTATTTTTTCATAAAAATATTAAATTTAAATGAAGAATCTACGTGTATTCCGTGCCTCGGTGACAATAATATAAAATAATCATAATAACAATAAATGTGGCGTGATGATTAAGAAAAAGACTAAATCACAGCCTTTATTTTATTCTCTACAAGTGGCTTCTGAAAATAGGACCCATAAGATGTAGAACATTTTTAAAAAGATACATTGGTGTCATTCATGCTTCACTATCACACTCTATAAGACTAATACTCTTTGACAGCTAATTTTTCCTTTCTAGATCTAAAAATGTGAACATTTGAGAATTGTTTTTTAGGTCATTATAAATTACTTATCTTTTTTATTAATTTTATAAATTGTCAAAAATATTATTAATCATCTTAGTACACAAACATTAAGTGCAGCTAAGCAGTTTACAGCTGTATGTTTTTGTTGGTATTACTTGAATTCATGGACATGCAATTTTTGCTAAAATATAATTTTAGGTGGTAAATAATAGAACTAGGCAACAGAAGAGAGTTGGTGTGTCATTGTCTACATCAACTTCTTTAGCAATTAAGTTAACTTTATACTCTCTTCTTTCATTTTTACTTGTCACTATTCCATTTATCGAGTTCAAATTATATGAACTTTGACTAACATTTTAAAGTATATTTTTTATCGTATTAATATGAGAAGGATTGCAACTTATAGTATTTTTTGTATAGTTTTCAACCATCTAAGTTTTAGATTTTAAATATTAAATTTAGTTACTTCAATTTAATTTTAAAATTTAATCAAATTGACTTTGAAAAATAAAATAGTGACAAGTAAACGTGAATAGAAAGAGTAAGTTTTAGTCACTGAAAAGTGCAATCATAATTTCATTTTTGTTTATTTTGATTTTTCCATTTAGTAATATGTTACCATAGTCTATATATATGGACAGTGGTCCCTTTCTCCCACTATAATTGACCAAAAATTATTTTACATATGATATAACCATGTGCTCTATCTCCTAACAAGAATTGTCCTCATCCTTAAAACATCTACACCCTTTTGATTCTTTTCATATTATAATTATCACATTATGGTCAGTGGAACTACACAACAAATGCTTTTAAAAGTCTATATTATCTTTGGGTCTTGTAATTCTCCAACATTATTCAACACAAAGGCCCAAAAATACATATAGACAAAAGACAGCTACATGAAAATTTGAGAGAAGAAAAGACTTACCAAGATTCCTTTAAGATTAATGATATTCTCGTTGGCCTTCTTGTTGTGATATAGAATTGTATGTGCCAATTGAGGTACATAATGTCCAGCATAGCTCTCTCCAGCTATGTAAAAATCTCTATCTTTATATTCTGGAAATCTTTGGAGCCAATTTATTAAGAATTGATAATTATCGTTTGCTGTTTTTCTATCTCCTCCACTCTTAACATCAGTGGATGTGTTAGAGTAGGAAAATCCTACTCCAGCTGGAGACTCCACAAACAACACATTGGCAGCTAACAATATTCATCAAAAGAAAAAGAAATTAGCACTAGTTTAGAGATATAAATTGATAATATAATACTCTCTCCAGTCCTTTTTAGCCAACCAGAAGAACCAAAAAACTAATTAATGTACATTAAATAAGGGCAAAATAGTAAAGTCATTTTTTTCCTTAATTCAAGTGCAATCACAAAAGATGACATATAAAAAGGATCAAGGGAATAGTTAATTATTATCTAATTGGGTGAAGAATGAAATTAACTTACCATGGTTCCATGCAAAATTATTTATGTGAAGTGTTTTTCCATCACTGTTTACTCTAAATGGTCCAAGTTCTTGAAAGGCTCCATATGCAAGAGAAGAACATCCGGGACCTGTCCCACAAAAATAAAAGAACAATAAATCCATTTCACTAAAATTAAACAAAAACAAAGATTATACTTAATCTATATACATTAACAATATTAGTGTAACTTATCTTGTGATAGTAAGTCAGTGACCATTTATTTTAGACTACCTACTAGTGTTTATCATATAAATTAATTCCAATAATTATCTTATAAATAAACTGATTAGATTAATTCCAATAATTATCACATACTCTACAATTTCCTGAATATATGACATTATGTAATGACGGAGAACAATACATTTTATCTAAACATTACATTATGAAACAATCATCCAAATAAAGTATAAATGAATTACCTCCATTAAGCCATAGAAGAAGAGGCAAAGACTCCTTAGAACGTTGAGCTTCAACAAAGTAATAATAGAAAGCTCTTCCAGCAGATTCATCAATTGTAATATATCCACCATATTGCTCAAATCTTACTGGTGGTTGTCCAGGAAGTTTCTGGATTCTATCACTCTTTTTCAAGCCTTCTTGATTTGAAATTTGAAGATATTTTTTATCATCAAAATTTGTTGCATCAAAATGACTTTTATCAATTTTGGAATTTTTCTTGAATTTATAAAATTGGGCAAGGGCTTCACTTTGTGTCTTGCTAACTCCTCCATTGATTTGAGGGATAATTGTTGAAAGAAAAAGAGTTACCAATAAAAGAAGAGAAGTAGTTGTCTTCATCAAAAATAATATGTGTAATTTGCTTGTTTATCTTTGAGAAACTTTATTGAAAGGTGTGAAAGATAAAAGCCTTTATTGGTATTTATATCATTTCATGTGTATGGGTTTCTCAACAGAAAGAAACAACCAGGAATGGATCACATATGATAATCCAAAAAAACAAGTATACATTGTACTTTAAATGGGGAAACCTACTTTCCAGAACGTGAGGTTAAAGTTGTTTTAAAGAGTTTTTACTCTATCAGCTTACATGGTCATTTGGTTGACAACATGTTATTTTAGAATAATTAATTTGTGAATAAATTAGTCTGATGAAATAACTTATCTTAGGCAAAAATGATGGATAAGTAGTCCAATGATTACCTTATAACTCTCACCAAACATGGAATAAAACAATTCTACATTTTATCCCAAAAATTTTATAATTTATACCTCACACCGAACAACCCTTTACATATAAATTTATAATTTTAAAAATAATTAATTTTATAAATACGACCTAAAGATTTTATATAAACCCTTTACATATAAATTTATAATTTTAAAAATAATTAATTTTATAAATATGACCTAAAGATTTTATATAAACCAAACTCAGAAAAACATGGAAAGGATAATCAATAAATAATAATGTGGTAAAAATAGCAGAAATGCTTTTACTTTGGTTGGTGAGATAAGCAATGACAATTTTAGAGATAATGAAATTATTTTATCCTATGTTGATTGTTAGGATAAGAAATAATAGTTTTCGATTCACTAAATTATTGGAATTACCTAGAAAAAGTTAGAACTTTTTTTTAAGGTCTTGTAAATGTTTTTTTGAACTTTTTTACTCTTTATTAAAAGTCTATTGTTTAGACAAAATATTCTTTTTATTCTTTTCCTCAAATTATTATTTAATTTATCTTTTTTTATAATATAAGGAATCCTAAAATATATGGAATCCTAAAATATAAAAAGAATCCTAAAACTAAATGAACTCTACTATTTTATTTTCTTTCTAAAATAATAAAATTCTAATATAACATAGTATTAAGCAATGCTAATTTAATTTAGATTATTATTTTTTGCTTTACTCTTGTAGTGTATTTTCATAAATTATTATCTGATACATTTGATAATTTGTTCTTTTATATAATTTTTTATTTTTAAGATTATCAAGTTTTATTATTAGATAATTATTCATGAATATATAAAATAACTACTTGCACAGATTTTGTATAGCTTTAAGAATTATTTTAGGATTAAAATTCTTTTAACTAATTAATATTACTTACATTAATTGACTCTCTTTATTTAGGTTTAGATAGACAGACTATTCTTTTAAAATTGTCATTGGTGGAAAAATAGATTTAGGTTTAAATTCTTTTTTATCAATTGAAATAGTGATAGTACCTATGATTGAAGATATAAATTTGCTTATAGTTTTTAAAATTTTAGTCTATTCTTAAAATTTATGATCTTTTTATTGTGTATTATATTTAATTGGATCCTTTTCCTTTACAGGTTCACCTTGTCTTCTGTAAGCAAAAATGTTTTGACGGGTATCTGAAAAGTCTAATTATTATTTAGATATTTTGATTTTGATGATTCATAAAATAACTTTTCATTGAAACTCCCAAAGTTACTTTACTATATTAAAAATAATCTATATTTATCTATATATTAAAAGCATGAAGGTCTTAGAAATGTTGTTTAAATTTTTTACCCTTTATTAAAATATTTTTCTTTAGACAAAATCATCTTTTCATTATTTTTCTTAATTTATTATTTAATCTTTTATTTATTTAGTTTCAAGATTCACTTTTGGATTAGAATTTATTTAGAATTAGTTTGATTTAAGACTATTTTGTATAAATAATTGAGTCTATAAGGGGAAAAATTATCATTATTTTTTATATTTAACTCTTTGAAATTAACTAAAATTTTGATTATTAAATATTTTATTAATAACATTATGTAATAGCAAATTTAAAAAGAAAAAGAGTAATTAAAATCACGCTGAAATACTAAACTACCCCTTTTACATTTAAAAGTCTTTTTTTAAAGTTAAATTTTAATCAGTCAATTATTTAATTTCAATTATTCATTTCCAAATTATTACTTCATGTGTTCATAAAGTATTAACAAATGCCTATATTATAAGAAATTGAATTGATTTTTTCATCTTGCCTCTTCTAATAGATTAAACTATTGTATCAAATTAATAGCATTTATTTAATTTTGTTTATATGGATATTGTTTTTAATCTAATAACAAATATTATTTATATATAATTATTAAATTGACGCGACACATACATCTAAATAGGATCGACTTATGCAATAAAACACAAGGCACTTGCCTTAGCCCCCCAAATTTGAGGGGCATCATTTTTTTTAAGTAATAATAAAATTATTATAAATATTTTAAAAATTAAATAGAAATTATATTTATTTTAATACTATAATTCTTTTAAAAAAATATTTTATTTTAAATTTTATTTCAAATTAAAATTAGACAAATAAATTAAATTATGGAAAATATTATTTATAGAAAAAGTAAAAAATTTTCATAGAAAAACAAAGATACAATCTTGCATTTCAAAATATTTAAGCCCTTCAGTTTATTTTTCACTTTAGGCCATGAAAATGCTTAAGCCTCCTGCGTACAAAACATATACATTAAACTAGTCCAATGAAATATCCCAACTCATATAGTGTACTTGATTATCTCGGCATATTCAGGAGTGGCTTGAAGGAAGACTAATGAATCATTTGCTTCAGCCTCCAAAAATTTGAGAATCCACATTTTTAAATTTAATAATGAAGCTTTATAATTTTATTTTCGCTAAATAGCTTTAAATTTTGAAAAATAAATAAATAATATTTTAAAAAATATATACTCTTCATATTACATAATATTTTAAAATTTTAAATTAAACTATTCACATTTTTAGATTAATAAATAAAATTTTATATCATAGAATCTAACAAATTACATTATAAATAAATGACAAATATCGTATTAATTTTAATTAATATAAATATTAACAATAATATCACTATATAAAATTAAAAATTCTATATTTTTAAAAGAATTACTATTTAAATACATCCAATAAAAAAATAAAAGAAATAAATCTATACTATTTTAAAAGTGTAAAGGTCCTTAATAATGTTAATTGAACTTTTTGCCCTTCGTTAAAAGCTCCTCTTTAGACAAAATCGTCTTTTTATTCTTCTACTTCAATTATTATATTATTATTATAATAATATTAAATATTAACTATAATAAACCTAATAAAAATTAAATAGAGAAGATTTTCTTATTATGGTTATATTCCTATACAAAGAATGTTTTTTCAATTAAAATAGACTTCATAAAAAAAATACTCAAAAAGAATTACAAAATAATAGGCAAAAAAAAAAGATTTTACAAATTCCCAAAAAATAGGCAACATAATAGTAAACAAAACGTCAAAAAATATAGTAAAAGAAGTCTAAAAATAGGATAAAGTTTCCTATAAATAATAAAAAATAAAAAACTTATGAGAAGAATTAGACTTCTAAATTATATGGTAAGAAAAATTAGAAAAAGACTTCTAAAATAAATTGTATGAGAAGGAAAGCTTCTTTAACTAATTAATATTACTTTTATTAGATATCTATCTTTATTTAGATTTAGGTTACTCTTTCAAAATTGAAATAGGTTTAGATTTTAGTATCTAATATTACTTTAGTTTTATTTTCGTGAAAATTGTGTTGTTGAAACGGTTAATATACATCCAACTTGAAATAAAATCGTAAGCCTTTTTATATCTTTCTCTTCGAATAATAAAATTACCTTATTTCTCTCTTTGTACATTGATAGAATATTTACGGTGAATTAATGGGGTTTCAAACTTTATGTATTTATTTTGTTTCCACCATATGAATTTCTATTATTACTTCGATAAGTACATATAACTTTACGATATGTTTCGCTAAATTATGTTAGGTTATGTCATTTCTTATCTTATTTATTGTTATTTGCTGACTTTAAGGTGCTTGTAACGATCTCATATTCATATTTTATCATAAATTAAGTTTTGCACTTCAATTCAATTACAACTTTTATCATATATGTAAATCAATTTAATTATTTATGGTAAAGTACCAAGTATTTGGATCCTTGTTTTTTTTTTAATAAGTATTTTTTAAATTTTAGATATTGAATGATTTTATTGCTTTTTTCATGTAATAGCATTATGTTAATTGACAACATCTGTTGCACTAATCAATTTAGTGGCGAACTATTAAAAACGGACTAGAAATATTCAGGTTGAGATTTTATATATTCTATATTATTATTTTATTATTTGAATCTTTATAATGTATTGTATTTTAGTATCTAATTTTGAGAATTTCAGTATACTGATGTATAGTGAGTATACATTGAACATTATTGAAAATGTTCATTACATAGAGATTTATGAATAAATATCATATATATATATATATAAACTTATACAAATATTATTTTATCTTCAAAATAATAATAAAATAATAATATCTATATATATAAAAAAATGAAGGTTCTTAGAAATATTGATTGAATTTTTGTCATTCATTAAAAGATCTTACACCTTCATTTACTATATTATTTAAATAATTATTTATTAATTATTTGACTTAAGATATATTAGTCATTGTAAATAGAATGATATTTTTATCATTCTTTGAATATGAATTGAAAAATAACTATAACTAATAACAAGGAAAAATTTAAAAACTAAGTAACAATTATTTTTTATCTAAACTAAACAAATAAAGTAGACATCAATTTTAATATAGTAAACAAGTAAAGGTTGACCATACCACCAAGCCTCATTGAGGACTTGATAATCATAGTATTTTTTTGTCAAAAAATAAAAGTAATTTTTCTCACTAAAAACATTAGTTAGGAAAACTACTAGATATATACTTATTTGGGTCGTGGACTATTAGCCTGCTTTTTAGAGAATTACTATATATCAGTTTAAGACTTTTGCTCAAAGACATAACATATTTTGTGTCAATTAAAAAATTATATATTAAATAGTATTTGTCATTAAATAAATACAATATTCATGTAAATAAAATTAAATAAATACTACTATTAGTTTGATGCAATAGTTTTGTAAAACGACAAAGATGAGAAAATCAATTCACTTGCTTATCATATAGATATGCTAAAATAGTTTTTTAATATGTGCGATTAGTTTGATGGAATAGTTTTACGAAAAGATAAAGATGAGAAAATCAATTCAATTGTTTATCATATAGATATGTTAAAATAGTTTTTTAATGCGTGATTTAGAGTTGAATAATTAGAAGTTAAATAATTAACTGATTAAAATTTAATGTAACAAAAGATCCCTAAATATAAAAAGAGTAGCTTAATATTTCCAAACATAGTTTTACTGAAGTTTTTTCTTTTTGAATTTGTTATATTACATACTTTTACTAACTAAATATTTGATAGTCAAAATTTTAATTAATTATTTAAATACAACCGTTCTAAATCAAAAGTGAATTCTAAATATTTATAAATTTGATGATATGCAATAATAATATTTACAAAATTATTTATAGTTATGAGCTCAATAATATATATTAAATACGTAATAATTAATTTATTTTTATAAATATTTTATTAATAAACACAGTACACACGTGCAAAATAAGTCTACTAAATTAGTTTATATAAAAGGTATGGGACGGAGGAATTGTGTAAAAAATGATAAGGAAATATTTAAATAATGTGGATATTCCTATGCTCAAAAATCCAAATTGCGGCATCTTTACGATTGGCGTTAGCCAACTTATAAAAACCACACTTTTAGCTTCATTTTCACCAGCATTGCTGGGATTAGTATATTGATTCACCATCATTGTGGGGATTAGTATATTTGTCCTCTTTATATATTATTTTGTCTGTAATAATTCTATTAAGTTTTATAAAATTTTATTTGAAAAAAATAATAAAATTTCATTAATTAAAATTGTTAAAGTTTTTATTTGATTAATTTATTTGTATATTTTACTTTTCTTTAAATTCTTTTAGGATGAAAATATGATCGCTAAGGTTACTTGATTAAAATCTCAAAATATGGTTGAATTCAATTGTAAAAAATACATCTTAAAAATCATTTCTTCATTAATATTTGAAGAGAGTCAAATACTTCTACATGTTAAAATAATAAAATAGACTTATAGATTATATTATGAGTGTCTGTTTAGTCTCAATAATTTATTTTCAGGATAAAAAATATAACAAGTAAAACAAAGAAAATTTTATAAAATAGCTTAGCAATTGTATGTAACCAATGAAAAAGGATAATGCAAATTAAATTACCAAAACACTCTTCTCGACTGCACACCCTACAGTTTTCTTCTGTATAAAATTTCAAAATCACCCTTCTGGTTGACAAGACGGGAAGAACCAATTGAGTTATATATTTGAAAAGACGAAAAATTCAACAAAAAGAAAAGAAAAAGAGAAAGAATAACAAAACCTAATGAATGTAGATACCGTAGAACTAAAATCCAAAAAAAAATTAAAAATATGTAATTGGCTGGATAATTTTTGTCTTCCTCTACAATATAAGAAATCAATAATTGGTCCATTCAAATTATTTGTACAATGCAAACAAAAAATGAGCTCCATTATTGTTTGGTAAACTATTGTTTCTTTAATTTAACTAAAAAGCATATTTGGCTAAACTATCGAGATTACTTTACTTTGAGAATTTTGTTTGTCACAAATATTTTTTTTGAAAGAGTGGTTTAGAGAGTAAAATTTTATGGTCCAATTAAACTAAGATGGTGGAACTTCTTAAGATAAAGTGTGTGTTTTGGTATCTCATGAGATAAAAGTTTATTTCATCTTCTCTAGGACAATAATCCCCCTTGAACAAGCTTCAGAGTCAAACTCTATCAAAATAAAAAAGTTCAAAAACATAAACCATCGAAAAGATATTGTTTCTAGTAGATAAAAAATGTCAAAGATATTGCTTTGATAACAAAGATAAAAATGTCGTTGAAAAAAGAGGTATCAGTATCGTTCTTAAAAACATGCACAATTGTTATGCTTGATACATTTTCGAGCTTTTTTTTCTTTTTAATGTGTGTATGAAATGACTCGTATCTAAATTATACTCTCCCCGATTAAAAAAGAATGCTTAATTTTTTTCTTATTAATTTGTTTTTTTTAAATGACCTCTTTTTTTTCCTAATGCTTTAATTTTAGTTTTTTCACGTGTCATATTTAAGGTCACAAGATTAAAAATTATTTTAACGCATTTGATGTAACTTTAATCTAAGATCACAAAATTAAAAAATATATTTTTTCTTCATTTTCGTGGCAAGTCAAACTATACATTCCAGACAATATCATTATTTTTTTGGAATAGATTTGGCTGTTAATGGCTATTTAATGCATGTCATGCGTAGAACAATATTTTTTTCCCAGGATAACTTTCAACTTGAAAGCTTCATGTATTATATGCACAATGTTTATACAAAGTAGTATCAAATTGTTAAAAAGGATTTTACCTATTCTAAAACAAATCAATTTTACAGAGTAAGAAGGTAGACGGAAGGGGATAAGATACTAGAGATGAGAGAAAATTGACAATCACGTAATTGCCTAATCTTTTTTATAATATCTAATTCTTTTATTCTTTTATTTATTAAGGTAGCATGATAGTCTAAAAAATATTGATACATTACATAATTATTTAAATAATATTGATACATGATTCTACAGATTTATACAATATCAATATATATACACTACATAAATATGTATACATACACAGTAGTTATACAATATCGATATATTACATACACACTACATA
>DF360999.1:0-31484 GCA_000787875.1 Solanum virginianum | reverse complement strand
CTCACTGAGGCCACGACCTTAGATAGAAAGGACTGGAGGTTGCGTATTAGGGTAAAAGACTAATAGGTTAGTAGGGGTAGTTTGATGTATGGCCTTGTGATATAGTAGGTTAGTACGAGTAGTCATGTCTTTACATCCTGTGTTGTCATTATTCGTCTTATATTTGTTACTTTTATCGTATTTACATACTATTATTTGCTTTTCACTATTAGTTGTTTTCGTTTTCTTCTTTTCTTTTCCCCTTTTTTCCATATGTAGTATTTTCTGCTTATGGGGCTTGATTTTTTAGACGAGGGTTTTCTGGAAACAGTTTTCTCTATCTCTATGAGGTAGTGGTAAAGTTTGCGGACATTTTACCCTCCCCAAACCCCACTTGTGGGATTCCACTGGGTATGTTGTTGTTGTTGTACATTGACATTAGCATAAAAGGCACAGAAAGGTATGCTTGTGAAATTAGCTGGACCTTCCATTTGTAAGATGTAAATTGGAGGTCGAATTGGGACCAAAGTAATATGCCTGTTCAGTGTATGTCATTGTTGCCGTCTTCGGCTGCTTTTTAGTTGCGAACTCCACTGCCACCTGTCAACATGGAGGCTCTGATGAGAAATATTCAAGTTAGGTTATGGATCTAATAAAACTGTATCTTGGCTTGGTAATCCAGATGTTACTGAAATTGCAGCCATGACAGTGACCTCTTTCTCTGAGCATATGGATGAAAAAGAAAACAGATACACGTGTATTTTGGCTGGGCAACCTGGTGGCAAGTGAGTTTCGTGTCATGCAATTGATGTTTGCAGCCATGGCAATGTCTTCATTCTCTTGTCTTATTTTCCTCAACAAATCTGAGCCTCAAATTCTCTCTTAGGCCGATTATGGTATACAACAAGTAAGCCTCAATCTGAGTACGTAGGGGTCAGCTGTATTAATACTCACTGTCCATGTAATTTAACATATTTGGGACTCTAATGGATTGGGAATTTGAACTGAACATCCTCCGAACACCCAACACAACCTTCTGATCTGGAGTCGGATGCGCTACTATCATGCCATGGATCCTTATAGTGTCTTTGTATGAATGAAAACATTTTTTTTTTTCTGGATGAAATCAGTATTTAGTTAGCAATGAGGATAACGAGTGGAGGGATCTTCACATATCACCTGAAAATAGGCTGTGATGATGATTGCTTCTTCTGGGCTATCTACCTTACTGTGTGGGGGAAAATGTTACCCGTATCTTGGCAGGGCGACCTGGTATGGCATCATCTGCAAACTGTGTCTGCAGCCATGGCGTGGTTGTTTTCACTTCATGTTCATAGAAAAGCAAAATCTGAGCCCAACAGTTCTATGGTAACCACTGCAAACCCAAACAGAATGCACCAGCCAGAATTGAACCCGGGTTTGTACTGTGGCAGGGTACTATTCTACAAATACACCACTAGTACTGAGAATTGATCGTTTTCCCTATGTTGCTGTTATACTCATTTCCCTAGAGGCTATGTTGCCAAGGCAACAGCAGTGCCATACAACAAAGAAAAGGAAAATAAAATGATGGGGCTGTGATGATTGATTGTTATTGAGCCATATGGAACCTGGCACTGTACTTTAGACCTGTATCATGGGGGGGAACCTGTATTATAGGTGTTGCAGTCATGGCAGTGTCAAAGAACAAATTGCCTGAGAGAAATACTTATCTGAGCCTCAAGTCTTTTGAAATAGCTGACTACACTTTTCTCCAGGAGTGGAATTATCCGGTACTGATATGAAACAAGTCCAAAGGATACGGAAGTGAATATTAATACTGACGCTGGTTGGTAAATTTATCTCCACAATTATCCAAGCTGGGTATGTTGTTGTTGTTTGTTTTCTGGAAATAACTTTAAGCTAGAAATAATGTGTGGTTCTCTGGTCAGTTATTTTAAATTTCAGGCTCTCTTTTTTTCTAAGTAGCTACTGGTTTGTCAAGGATTGGAGAGAGTTATGGTGTCTCCAGCTTCCCGGATCATCCATCTTTGTGTAGAGCCAATTTCTAACTTTCTTCAGTTTCTTTTGTGTAATTTCATTTTCTTTTGGTAATTTTTATCCCAGTTAAAGCAGTAGTTTCTTGGAACCTTGCTTTTAATTCTCATGACTGTTCAACTCTTGGAACTCGAGATTGTGTCTATACAAGTTTTAAGTTGGTGCTCTTTCATTCTCTTACGCTCTTTGACGGTTACATGCAGCACTTCAAGAGAGGCCCGTTTGCTCCAACACCCGCAGGTAAATGATGCAATCTGGTCAGTATAAGAAGTAGACATATCCAGCAGCTGATTCATTGACCTGTTCAAATTTGAACTTTGGCATCATAGAGAAAAATTTCAAGCAGTTGTATGATGTTTAGGAACTAAGATTTCGTTGGTGATCTTCTAAGGTTCTTGGAATAGTTTGTGATTCAGTAACAAGCACTGTTTCTTGATTTTGCTAAACTTAGACCAAACATCTCTCTAATTTTAGCTCATGTTTGTGGGATTTCATTGGGTAGGTTGTTGTTTGTCAAAAGTTGCTCAACATTGTCCAAATGCCTTCTCGTAGGGAAATTCCATCTTTTGATGAAACTCTGATGATAATGCTTATGGAAGAATTCTCACAATAGTTCATCCAGAAAGAAAGAGTGAGACATCAGAGAGACAGGATTTTCCATAAAGGGTGGTTGGCCCTCTCTGCCATGTCCATGATTGCTTCTCCATTCATAAAAACCAACAGCCCTTTGAGAAAAACAGAACAAGAAAATGATAAAAGGGTCTATATATGTTTCTTCCTTTTTTTTCCTTTTTGGGAAACTGAATTGATAATGTTTCTTCCTTTTTCTGCTTCTGCTTCTACTACAACAGCTGATTTTTGCAAATAGCATTTTTATGTTCCTGTATGCCGAGTTGCTTGGACTCGGGTATGGATGTAGGTGTGCAGATCCTCTATGATCTAAATTTTAAGATCTGGGAATACGGATTGTATGTGTACGGATGTGGGATTCAGCTAAAAATAATTCAAATATTTAAAATAGAGTTATAAACCTAAATTATGAGATATTATCTGGAAAACTTGAGGAGAATCCTTGGAGGGGATAAAGGAAAAGGAGTGACAATAGAAATTTATATATGCACAGTATTCCATTTTCTTCAAGTTCAACTTAGTTTTTGCTTTGATTACAGAAATCATTGAATCTGCCCAGAATTTCTTCCTCAAATTTGATACAAGTACCCAAAGCCGGTTTGACCAGATAGGTACGGATCCCACACCCACGTCGTGTCAACATGGGTGCGGCACCAAGTGAAGAGTCTGAGCAACTTAGCCTCTATATATAAACAAAACAGACCTAGTGAATTCCCCCTGGGGGTCTTAAGGAGGGCAAAATATAAGCAAACCTTTCCCAACCCTTGTTGCGGAATAGAGAGGTTGTTTCTGATAGACCCAAAGCAGGATTGCAAGAAAAATACAACAACCAAGTAGCAAAATGGATGATTTTATGTTTCTGTGTGTGTACTAGGTAGAAATGACACAAGAATGTCTGTGAGTGTGATTCTCACACTTTTAATGGACTGATGTTCGCTTGATCTGAAAAAAGGGCAGTGATGATGATTTGCTTCTTTATGAGCTATACTCTAGTTCACTGCATTGATGAAATTTCACCCATACCTTGGCTAGGCAACCGAGTCTTCATTTGCAAACCGGTGTCTTGCAGCCAGTGCATGTGTTGCATTCTCTTTTCATGTTTGTAGAACAGCAAAATCTGAGCCTTTATGGAAAGTATTGTCCATTCTCTGGAACTGGAGAATTCAATTGAATTCTTCAGTTTTTCTTTCAGGTGCAGTTCTCTATTGAATATTCAACTAAAGAATGAGGCAATCGAAGAAATAAAAAATTCAGGCTGGTTGACCATCTCCAGCATGCCTATGATTTGGTTTTGCTGTAATGAACAGCCCCTTCAGCGTATGTATGAGATCTCTCTCTCTCTCTCTCTGTGTGTCTCTCTCTCTCTCTCTATATATATATATATATTAAACTTCTGCTTCTTCTGCTACAACAGCCGATTTTTGCAAATAGCCACTTTTACATCCTTGTAAATACAAGATAGCTGCTTTTAATGGTGCTAAGGAAACAAGACAACTGATGTTGATTGATAAAAATGGGATGTGACAATGATTTGTTTCTTTCTTGGCAATAATCTTTTAAGAAAATCCAACTTGCATCTTGGCAGTGCGACCCAGTATGGCATCAGTTTAGCTGAAACTCCCCATTCCTTAGCCCAAAAAGGAAGAATGAGACATCAGATAGAAATGGGATTTTCTGTAAAGGGTGGTTGACCTCTCTCTGTTATGTCCATGATTTCTTCGTCATTCATTAAACACCAACAGCCCTTTGAGAAAAAGAAAAAGACAACAATTATGTAGGCGTTTGGCAATTGATTCCAGATATATATACTTTCTTTTTTCTGCTTGTGCTTTTGCAAGTTAGAAAGATACAAGAAGGTAGCTATGTTATTAACAGTTCAGAGCCTAAATGAGGTGTTTTATTGATGTTGATTGATCTGAAAATGGGCTATGATGATGATTTGCTTATTTCTGGGCGAATAATCTACTTCGCTGCATTGAGAAGATCTGACCCCTATTCTGACCCCTATCTTGGCGGGGCGACCCGGTATGACATCATCTGCAAACCGGTGTCTTGCAGCCATGGCATGTGTTGGTGTCTTTTTGCATGTTCATATACGGCAAATTCTGAGCCCTAATGTGTATAGCATGGATGTGATGGTCTTAAATGGATGGTTTTCTTGGAAACTGAGATGCCCACTTGGGTTTTCCAGTTTTTGTTGAACCCCCTTTTTCAAATGCGATTATCCATCAAATTTTATTTTAAAAATGAGGTAATCAGAGTGAAAAAGTGGTTTTGCAGGGTGGTTGACCATCTCCAGTATGCCAGTGATTTATCTTAGCTCTAATCAACAGCCCTTTTATCATATTATATTAAAAGCATCAATGTCCGTAGCAAAATGTTATTCGCTTTTTTACCCATTAAAACTAGATTTCACACTAGATAAAGTTGTCATTTTACTATTTTCCTAATGTTTAGGACTTTAGAATCAACTAAAATTTATGTAATAGACCTTCCTAATATGTAGGACTTCAAATCAACTAAATATCTGTCTGTGTTCAAGGAATGAGGTTTTCCTGTGGAACTCGAGAAAGGTTGAGATTTTCTGAGGGTGGTTATTCCCTTTCTCTGAAGTTCAATTTAGCTGATGAATTGTCCAGTACTTTTGTT
The DNA here is from genome assembly GCA_000787875.1 of Solanum virginianum. NCBI lineage: Eukaryota > Viridiplantae > Streptophyta > Magnoliopsida > Solanales > Solanaceae > Solanum > Solanum virginianum. Next base: position 26,189 of record DF360999.1, on the reverse strand, counting down.
ACAAATATAGAGATTAACAACCCTTTCATCAACTAATGCCAATAATGATCTTGCTGACGATGATGGTTAGCCATGACTATGGTAACAAACATCTAATTAAATTTTCGAAAAACAGAATAAAAAAAAAACTACTTTTTCCTTCATTGATTTTTTCTTTGTCGGCCATGGCAAGAGCAAAAGAACATGGGAATTGGGGTAATGTGCTATATATATGTACAACATAGTATGTTTGGCAATACCCTCATCATTGATTAGCCCAGAAATGAAGAATGAGACATCAGAGAGCTGGGATTTTCTGTAAAAAGGATGGTTGCCCCCTCTCTACTGTATATGTCCATGATTTCGTTCTCCATTCAGAAAAAACCAACAGCCCTTTGCAAAAACAGAAAAGATCAAGATAGATGGATGGATGGATGCTTATGTTTGTGCTTCTGCAAGGTAGAAATGACACAACGAGGTAGCTGCTCTTTTAAGAGTTCGTAACCTAAATGAGGTGTTCTATGGATTTTGATTGATCTGATAAAATGGGCTGTGATGATGATTTGCTTCTTTATGGACTATAATCTGCTTTCTCTTCATTGAGAAAATCCGACTCGTATCTTGGCAGGTTGACCTGGTAAGGCATTTGGCAAACTGGTGTATCTACAGCCATGGAGATGTTGCTTTCTCTTTGCATGTTCATATACAGCTAAAATCTGAGCCCTTTATGGCAAGCATGTGATGATCTAAAATAGATGGTCGTTCTCAGGAACTGAGGTACACACTTGTTTTTGTTGAAACCCATTTTTCAGATGCAGTTCTGCATCAAAATTGTATCTCAATAATGAGCTAATTGGAGTAAAATGGGATTTTTCAGGGTGGTTGACCATCTCCTGTATACCAGTAATTTTATCTTAGCTCTAATCAACAGCCCTTTTGTCATATATATAAATAATATGGTTGGATGTGTCTTTCTGTCTTTCAGTTTGTGACTGCTTTTTCAGGCAAAGTAGCTGCAAAATCAGAGAAAAGTGGAGGCTCAGCCCAGTATGAAGAACGAGGCCAACAGAGAGAAAAGGAAATTCCTTGAGGGTGGTTGTTCCCTCTGCTTGGCCTATGATTTCCCCATAAACAAAATTAACAACCCTCTTCAGAAGTACTTCTCTTAAATCTTTGAGGGTTGTTGCCCTCTATGATTGGCCTATGATTTCTCTGACCAACCAAAACAACAATCGTCCCTTGGTATATGTTTCTATTGATATAATGTTGAAAGCAAGAGTATTAATACTCCCCCTGTTCTGATTTACTTGTCTTGGAACTGTTCACTATTCATATGGAAAAGAATCCATCTATCGAAATCGGCAGTGATTATATTGCTATTTCTGGGCAAGGAAAAAATCCGACTCGTATCTTGGTGGGCCAAACCTGGATTATGTAACCAGTTCATTTTGCAGCCTTGGCGTTGTCATCTTCTCTTTGCCCCAGTTTACACAGATCTGGGCCTCGACTTCCAATGAGTTCCAGGATCCAAACCCCGAAGCTCATTTGATGGAAATCTAGTTCATTTAACTCGAAAGGACGAGGCAATCGGAGGAAAATGAGGATCTTTTTGGGATGGTCGACCATATCCGGTATGTCAATGATTTCTTTGCTCTAATCAACAACTTTTTTAGCTTTGTATGCGGATGAAGCTGGACCACTTTTGAGGTCATTCAGTTGCAATTTCCTATATTTGAGGACCCTGTTTAGAGAATAGCTGAAGTTTACGAAGTCACAGGGACCTCACCTACAGTTTACATGGAAGCTTAGCCCATTATGAAGAATGAGGCCAACAGGGAGAAAAGGGGGAAATTTTTTTGGAGGGTGGTTGCCCTCTCTGGTTGGCCTATGATTTCTCCCCTAACCAAATCAACAACTCTCCATTGGTATATTTGTGAAATTTCCCAAAATAAATAAATAAATAAAGCTGTTGCCATTGATGTAATGTTGATAGAAGTCGTAGAGTATTAATTTACTTGTCTGCGAAACTGTCCAGAGATTGCTATAGAAAAGTTTCCACCTTTTCTCAAAGAGGCAATGATGATATTGCTAACTCCGGGCTGAAAATTGGGGCATGGAGAAAACTGACTCGTATCTTGGCAGGGCAAGCCTGAATCATGCAACCCATTCATTTTGCAGCCATGGCGTTGTCATCTCTTTTCCCTCATTTTGCACAGATCTGAGCCTCAACTTCCAATGAGTCTCTGGATACTCCAGGAACCAAACCCCAAAGCTCATTTGATGGAAACCATCTTCATTTTAGCTCGAAAAGATGAGGCTGTCAGAGAAAAATGTGGATTTTTCAGGGTGTTCGATCATCTCTGGTATGTCAATGATTTATGCTTTGCTCTAATCAACATATTTTTTTAGCTTTGTTTGTGTACGAAGTGCACAAATTGCTGTTCTAGACAAGTACCAATTTCATTGGGTGTAATTTCCTGGATTTGCACTTCAATGGAAGCTCAGCCCAGTGTAAAGAATGAGGCCAACAGTGGGAAAAAGCGAAATTCTTTGGAGGGTGGTTGCCATCTCTGATTGGCCTATGATTTCTCCTTTAACCTAACCAACAACCCTCTGGAATAATGGAAACAACAAACAATATTCGTTGCCATTGCTGTCAATGGTAGATATATGATGCTGAAGGTACACACTTGTTTTTGTTGAAACCCATTTTTCAGATGCAGTTCTGCATCAAAATTGTATCTCAATAATGAGCTAATTGGAGTAAAATGTCTCGTTTTTCATTAATTTTTCTTGTTAAAGTTATTCAAACGGGCTCTTATGGAAAAGTTTTCATTCTTCCTGAAAGAGAGGCCGTGACGATATTGCTAATCTGGGCTGATGTTTGGGGCATGGAGACTATCCGACCCATATCTTAGCATATGGCAAACCTGGATGGCTTGTGATTGAGTCTTCTCTTTTACATGCAACTGGTTCTTTTGCAGCTATGGCACTGTCGCCTTCTCTTTGCCCCATCTTTTGCAGATCTGAGCCTCAATTTCCAACTGGTCCAGCTGGACGTCCCAGGACTCAAAATGTTCTGAACCTAAATGATGAAAAAACCTATGCATGCGCAACATAAACACATATCATGAGAAAATGTCCAAAATGGTCCCTTATAGAGGCAGTGATGATCTTTCAATCTATCCTCTTGAGCTAATAATTGAGCATTGAGAGTACCTGACAGTATCTTGGCTTAGCAATGACCCAGATGCTTGTGATTTCATTGCATGCCACTTGAGTATATTTGCAGCCGTGGTGTGGCAGGATTTTCTTAGCATAAATAGAAGACCTGAGCCTCAGTTGTCACCTTCATTTTACTCTGGGTGTATTTGGTATGGAGGAAAATATTTTAATGAAGCAGCCCTAAAATGGCTACCTGTTGCCATTTATACAAAGACGACCTTGGACTCGAGGCGCATGATGAGGCTGTGATGATTTTCATTCTTTACTCACCATATGGTTGAACCTTGCTATATCTTGGTATGGCAGTTTTGTTCGGGTCTTATGAGACACTGAAGCTACTTTTGTTTTTGCGTCTCACAAAGCATCCTTTAGCTTGCAGCCATGGCATAGTTTAGCTTATGTATGAGAAAAGGAGAATCTGAGCCTCCCAAATCTCTGTTTGTGTTGAAAGAATGAGGGTTTATGGAACTTGAGGAAGGTTGAGATTTTCTAAGGGCTTTTGTCCCATCCTCTGGAGTTCAATATAGCCAATGAATAAACCTCTTCCTTTGTTTCACAGGAAATTACACCCAATGACCTTGACAATGGATGGTCTTGACCCTGTTTTTCCTATGGAGTAAGTGGTTCAAAAGTTCAAGACCACGTACATCTACAGGCCATTCTTGTAAATCTCCCTACTTTACTGCATTGAGAAAATCTGTGACCCCGTATCTTGGCAGGGCGACTTGGTATGGCATCATTTGCAAACTGGTGTCTGCAGCCATGGCGTTGTCCTTTTCTCTTTGCATGTTCATATACAACAAAATATGAGTCCTAAAGTCTGTGGTTAATGTCTCAAATGGTCATTCAACTGATGGGGATTGGCGTGGCAGCTTTAAGGCTCTGTGAGATATTGGAACTATGTTGGTTTTTGTCTCACTGGACTATTGATGCTTGCAGCCATGTGCCCACGTCCATTGTTGAGATTTTCGAATGAGAAAAACCAATCTGAGCCTCCCAAGAATCTCTTTTATGTTCAGCAAATGAGGCTTTTTTTTGAACTTGAGAAAGGTCGTGATTTTCTGAGGGTGGTTATCCTCTTTTCTCTTAAGTTCAGTTTAGCTAATGAATTTCCGTATGCTTTTGTTATACAGATAAAGTTTAACAGCCCTTTTATCAGCAAAAACTCTTGATGATGATGATGATCACCATGGTTATGATAATAATAAGCGAAAGGGAAAAGGCATAAATCCCCCCCCGAAAGTAGTCCCTAAAAGTCAGTTACACATTTTAACTATTTAAGCGACCTATTACACACTTATACTATGTGAAAGTGAATTTATTTGACTCTTCCTACACCGAACTGCAGATATTATGTAGAGAGTGAGATGCACTCGCCCCGTTAGGATGCCGCATATTAAATGAACCCAACCCGTTTCATTTTCACCCATATCCATTATCCATTCCATTTCAACCAAACCCGTTCAACTTCTCCTAAGAACAAACAAACCTAATCTTCAATTTAATGGAGTTTCCCAAAGAAAAAAAGAACTTATACAACCCATTTGGATCTGTTTCCATCGTGCCTACCCCCTCCAAAATAGACTTATTTTTTTTCGGAGAGTTTTCAGCCATGAGAATAAGAAAGCATGCCAAAATTTCCCCGCTTCACTACTATGCTTCCTCAACCCTAAACGTTGTGAATGAGGCTGTGATGATATTCTCCAGGAAGTTTGAAAATCAGATTTTTGAGCTGATTCGTATCTTGGCTAGGCAAAGGCAGGGAAATTTGTGAGGTTGGTTCTTACGTGCTCTGTCAGAAAGGTATCTGCCTTTTGCAGCCATGGTGAATTAGCCATTGATTTTCACTCAAATCTGAGCCTCTTTTTTGTTTAAAGTTTAGTTCTACAATATGTAGTCTGCTATTTTCATCCTTCGTTCAGTCAGTTCATATAGCAAGAGTCCCTTTTGAGAAACAAACATCTTATGTATCCATCTCTGCAATTGCTACAAATTGTTAAGTACTGATATGAAACAAGTCCAAAGGGAATGGAAGTGGATATTTAGGATCCATATACTGTCTTTAATCAGTTTGATATGGAAGCTGGTTGTTGCTGCATGTATCTACACTCTTCAAACTTTCATGCCTTTTTGAATCCTGAATGCATCAAGTTTTCTGTGGCAGTGAAGATTATTCATAATGAATATGAAAAGTGAATAAGTTGAGAATTCATTCATGGCCTGGCTTGGCTATGTCCAATTGGAAGGTCTTGTAAAGGCAGTTGTTGCTTGCAAGCACAGTAGTGTTAACCCTGCTCTTCCTTTTCATTTCTTTCTTTCTTTTTTTGGGATCAAATAGGTGAAAGTCTGAGCCTCATTCTTAACGTAGTTCTTTTTTCTTTTCCACTAGTCTTTCTGGAAAGAGGTTTAGATTACCATCATGATGTAACCACTGAAACCAACAGCTCTGGCTACCACTGCCAACGGCCTACAGAAAAAAAAAATCCTTTCTGGGTCGAGTACATGCATTTGTTAACTGATGAAGGTGAATCGTCAGCTAACAGTCAATTCTATGGTTCATGTCGCGGCTGCAGGATCAGTGGCATTCTTTTCAAGTGAACTATGTTGCACTTCATCTTTGCTGGGTGGTGAACCGGTGTCATTTCAATTGTTGGTGATACTGATGGGTAAAGATTGCTGGTTCCATGTTGATTGGATTTCAATGAAAATTGGATCTGCCCACATGAAAAGGTAATAAATTTACCTTCAATTTGCTTCTGTTTATTTCCGGTCAATTTGCCCACAGCTTTGAACTACATCTTGGAATATCATCAAAACTTGACAAGAATTAGATCCCAGTACTACTTTATGACTAATACGTCTATGTTGTGCTTAAATTTTGATTACATCTTCTGTAATTAAACTGCTATCCCAAAGCATGTTAACTGCTTTCTGCTCTCCTTATTAGTGTCAACTCCGCTAGGGAGTCTTCTGCAAGCCGCATTGCTGGTCAATGACCTGATTTTGGAAGCAGTCGAGATGCCTTTCCTGGGGGAACTCTAAGTTCATTTGTGCAGTATCCTTAAATGCCAACTAATTCAATGATAAATGGAGTGGCAGTTTATATGCATCCTCAAATACAAGAAGGAAAAACCAGCTTATATTGAACCTCCGGTAGGTTGAAGTGTAGCCAGTGAAGGAAGAGAATGTAGCCTCAAGAATGAGGCAAGCCCACCCCCATCAACCCCCACCTCCCTCCCTCGGGTTGTCACTGAGCATTCCTAGTCACACGGAAATGATGTCAAATGGCGAGGCAAGGGGGCCATAACGCCTCCTCTATATCAGATTGCCTTAGCTTGACTACTTTGCATCAGACATTCTCTGATTCTTGGCTGATGAAGTCCAGAGCTATTGCTTTGTTCTTAAATCCATGGTGGGTTTTTTTTCTTACCCAAGAATATCCATTAACATGGACTATGTATCTGTTGACAACTTTTATGCTTTCTTTGAGGCCAAATTTTCATTCTTTTTTTTTTCTTTTGGCACTATGATCATCAGATCAATCATATCATTTGAATTGGTTGAAATACAGAAATATATTGTAAAGCAAACTCTATTAAAGTCATGATCACAAATTGAACTGAAGGCACAGAAATCATCTTTGGATAAACATTTGACTGTAACGACGTCAATGTCAATGTAACGTCAGCATAATTGCTGTATATTTTGTTGGTATATTAATAATTCAATACCCTATTGGTATTTTTAAGAAATTTTATGAAACAATTAAAAGAAAATTATTAAACTTTAAATTTGTGATATTTTGTCGGTATATTAATAATTTAATACCCTAGTGGTATTTTTTTTAAATTACTATGAAACAATTAAAAGAAAATTATTAAATTTTAAATTTGTAGAAAATGTATTCTTTGTGATACTCCATCGATATATTGATACTATAAGGATATTATATAAGACTAAGCTTAATGCTTTGTGATACCTCATCAGTATATTGATATTATATCGACATTATATAAGACTGAGTTTGATCTTTTGTGATATTTTGTCGGTATATTGATAATCTATAGATATCATATAAGGTGGTCACTAACATTAGCATGATGTCGGCATGTGAATTTTTGTAGCAAATAAACTAAGGGGTATAAATGTACCTGAATATATGAATATAAATAATTTGTTTCAAGGGATATGAACTTAATTGTTCCTAAAGTTTAAATAACTTGATTTTAAAAAATAAAAATTGTGACAACTAAAAAAAAAAAGGACAAAAGAGAATATTTTCTTTCGGATAAAAAATAGAAACTATTTCCAAAATGATAAGAATTGAAAATCACTTTAAAACTTGTTAAAACAGAATTGTTAAAAAAAAATTATAAAAAGAAAAAAAAGAAAAAAAAACGTTAAAATTGTAAGGTCCTTAAATATCCACGTCCATCCCATAACATAATTTTCTCTTGTGCATACACATTCAACCTTACAAACTAAATTCCTAAAAAGCAAAGAAAATTCTCACATAAAAAGATTCCAAATCCCATTTTCTCTCAAAAACCCCAAAATCTTGACAACCCCATTTGTTAAATCTTCAAAAAAATGTGTACAAAAGTAATGGAAGTGGTAAAGAATCTTGATTTAAAGAGGTACATGGGCAGATGGTATGAAATTGCTTCATTTCCATCAAGATTTCAGCCCAGAGATGGAGTGGACACAAGGGCTACTTACACATTGAATCCAGATGGCACTGTACATGTGCTGAATGAGACATGGAGTAATAATGGCAAAGGGTTTATTGAAGGAACTGCTTATAAGGCTGATCCTAAAAGTGATGAGGCAAAATTGAAAGTCAGGTTTTATGTTCCACCATTCTTGCCTATATTTCCTGTTACTGGAGATTACTGGGTTTTGTATATTGATGGGGATTATCAGTGTGCTTTGATTGGTCAGCCTAGTAAGAGATATTTATGGGTAAGTTCCCTGTTACTGTCACTGTCTTTTGACATTTAAAGTTGTTGTCTTTGTTATTTCTTATTGAAAAAAATGAATGAGTTATGGTAGCTTTGAAATGATGGTAAAGTTATCTTCTTGTGTCTACAGGTGGGAGGGGGTGTTCACTTGAACCCCTTCGGGAACTTGTGACATTTATAGTTGTTGTCTTTGTCATTTGTTATTTAAAAAATGAATGAGTTATGGTAGCTTTGAAATGATGGTAAAGTTATCTTCGTGTGACTAGTGGTGGGAGGGGGTGTTCACTCGAACCCCTTCGATAAATGTTGCTAACTTGTGACATTTAAAGTTGTTGTCTTTGTCATTTGTTATAAGAAAAAAATGAATGAGTTATGGTAGCTTTGAAGTGATGGTAGAGTTATCTTCGTGTGACTAGGGGTGGGAGGGTTTTCACTCTCGAACCCTTTCGATAAAATATTACATAATATAAGATTTTTTTGATCTTTTATCTACATAGATAGATGGTCAGCCTAGTAGCAAGTATCTATGTGTAAGTTTCTTTGTTATCCTTTAAAGTTATTGTCTTTACCGTTTTGTATGAAAATTGGATGAGTTTTTAATGTGTTGACAGAGGCGGATTCGAGATTTGTAGTGTATATAAGTTCTGAACTACTTTTGTGGAGTCAGGATTTGTAGTGTATAAGTTCTGAACTACTTTTGCTTATTGGGTTTTGGATAGAGTATTTATATACTCCCTCTGTGCCAATTTAAGTGTGTTATTTGACTGAGAATGAAGCTTAAGGAACAAAGGGATGTCTTTGAATCTTGTGGTTTTTAAATTACAGAGGGAAGTCTTTGATTCTTGTGGTTTTAAATTACAGATGTGTGTTGAATATTGAAATGAACAAACTTATTAAATGTAGAAAGAGACATTTTTTGGGACAGACCATTGAGAGTAAGACACTTAAATTGGGATGGGGAAATATATCACATGACCTGTAGCTTTAAGGCTGGCTCGGCCGAAATAATGTAGGGCAAGGTAGACTCAAGTTAACGTGGAAGAAAAAGTATCTCGACAGTCTCACAAGCTCTTGGATTCTATTCGGACCTAACCTATAAATAGGATATAATTGAAGGAAATCTATGTAGGCAATAGCAAATACTAGGTTTGGGTTAAGTTCTAGTCTTTCTAGTATATTACTATAGGTCCCAATGTTTTTGAGGAGTTTTAAGTCCCAGATTATGGTATGAAATTCAAAGTTGTTTTCTTTGTCATTTGATATGAAAATTGGATGAGTCTTTAATAAGCAGATGTATCCTTGCCGAGTGGAAATGTTAAAAGAGGATGAGGTAGGCTTAGAAGTTGTGTCAAAAGTATGGATATTTGTATGCTTCATGAAAATGCTTATTGCATAGTGAGATGAACAACAACAACAACATACCCAGTGGAATCCCACAAGTGGGGTCTGGGCAGGGTAAAATGTACGCAGACCTTACCACTACCTCATAGAGATAGAGAGGTTGTTTTCAGAAGACCCTCATCTCAAAAAAAGTAGTGGTCTAGGCTCCCTGGGCTTTGATATAGTGGTAAGAGGTGCCAGTTTGAACCATTTATTTAAGTGGATCATCCACTAAATTTTGAACCAGGCACCATTGACTCTTGCGGATTTTGCAGTTATAAAAAGTAGTGATATAGGTAATAGGTGTCTAACTTGAAGAGGCGCTTATTAGTATTTTATTAGTTATTTGATGATAATTGTACCAAGCATCCAGTGAATGAGTCTATCAACATGCTAATTTATATGTCATTTTTATGTTGATCTGCTCTCAGTTGTAACCTTCTTGAAGAGTTGTATCAAGTCTATGATACTTCTAGTTCTTCCAAGCCCATGATATCTTATTTGCATTTATAATTTATGGTATCTCAGTTTGCAGTTTATGTTAAATTTCGTGAATGATCCTTGCATTGAGCATGTTCATCCATTATATATCATTTGAAGCCTTGCTTTCCTGAGATCCTGGACGTGTCATCAACAACATTAAAAGGTCTGCTGATTAGATTTTGTAGAAAACCATATTTGCGTACCTTTCTCTTTCTCTTTGTACTGAAACGACTACCATTTACTAATAGAACATTAGGCATTATCCTTCCATACCCAATTCTGAAACTTTTGTTCCATGTAAACTTAAAAGGTCACAAGTATATTTAGTTACACCAGACCATATTTTATTTCAATCCTTCTGTTTGTTAGGCTATGAAATGTGCGTATCTGTTTTTTTAAATAGCTGTGGTGTACTGCCCAAGCTTGCACACACCTCGATTAGTTCCATGGGCTACCTGTTACCTCCCACCAACACAGGTACCAGGCGAATCTGTCCACCAAGGCTTGGACAAGTTGAAAGAAATGACCTAGTGTTTTGTGCATATTTTGTCCAGCGGATTCTTCTTTTCCGGCTTTGCTAAATGTATTCTTTTGGCAGATATTATGTAGGCAACCACGTCTTGATGACGAGACTTACAACCAGCTTGTTGAGAGGGCTAGAGCAGAAGGCTATGATGTGAGTAATCTCCAAAAGACAACACACTCTGACTCCCCACCAGAGAGTGAAGATTGCCCCAAGGACACCAAAGGAATTTGGTGGATCAAATCATTACTTGGAAAATAGTTTAAAGACAGTACAGTGGTTAAAAAAAGGAAATTTTCCAGAGAACAATGAAATGAGATGTTTAAAACAGTCTTTACTGTGTTATATCCTTTTTTTTTTTTTTAAAGTCTTATGTTTTTACAATCTCTCTGAATCTACGTAAGTTGATAGTATTGAAAGCGTGCTTTTTGTGTTTGAATCATCTATGAAATGTCGAACAAGTTGATAGTTCCCCCTTTTTTTAACATCCCCGTGTCCCTATCTGGCGACATGGGACAGGACAAAAAGAAAAGGATGGAGTTTCTCGCGCTTTTGGCATTGTGATAGGGGAGCATATGTTTGTTGGATTAGACATTTGGTGGTTTCAGGGGTGGATGCACATGTATCTATTCGATAGAATTCAATAATTTCAATTTCTTAGCCACTAATCAAGCAACCTAAATTGAATTATTTAGTACTTGGATTGTAGTGATAATATAACCCTTTAACCAATCATCATAAATAGTTTATTGATCAAGGGTGTGCATAATTTATGAAAAATCACCTTAGTAGTTTATTAAATCAAAATGTATCGTATCAAAATATAATTTATTATTTGTTTTCTGTTTGTTGTAACAATAACCATGTCAAATCTAGTAATGTTGAGATTTGAGAGTGTGATTTCTCTAAAATCTAGTATGTCAAATGTTAGAGAATCTATAAGAGTTTTGAAGAAAAAAAAAAGTTCGTAAATTTTTTGCAATTACTATTAATCTATTATTGAACTAGATTAGTATGTTTTATTTTATTGAAAGCTATACCTCGTAAGAAATTGATAAATCTGCGGAATAATATTTCGACCAATAGACATATCTCATAAAAATAAATTTGAGTGTACTCCGCTGCAATATATAACAAGAATTACTAAAGTAACTGAGCATCATATACAATACAAACTATATCTACTAGTTGTTTCACTCAGTTGTATGTTTTGACCTTTTTCAATTTCATGTTTTAAGTTTGATTTTTTTTTTCAAATACTAGAAACGGTTATAAGAAAGACACTGTCAAACTACCAAATGTAATTTTTACAAGTAAAATTTACGAAAATTGATTTTTTTTTAATTATCTTTTCCTCATAGTTCCCTCTATTTGCATTTGTTCCAAAGCCTGGACTACTATATTTACAACCTGATCATAATATAATTATTTATTCAATACTTTTGTACAACATTGTAATAGAATCAAAATAAAAAGAAATGAAGTTTTATTCTCATTGTTTGAGCAGTATTTAAAACATTATTTGACTCATAGTTTTACTAGATGACCAATAATCGCTTGGGTGAAAGGTAAATAATTCAATATAATACACTTGAAAGATAAATTAATCAGATATACCAAACAAATAAAAGGAGATTTAGCTCTAAAATGATGTACCATTTTTCTTCGATTAAGTATATTCAACACTTTGATTTTGATGACTTGCCTCAAATGATCCAATCTTCGACCTGTTATAAATAACAGAAAGTATATCCCTTTAAATTAAAATATTGAATTATTTATGAAATTTGTGCTCTTGTAATTTAGCCATACCAATGTGTCCCTCTTTATATATCGAGAAAAAATTGTACAAGTTCCATTGTCACTATTCATAGCCATAGGCACTTCTTCCCTGTGAAGATTGGACTTTGTTTAGATATTGTTTAGAATTATTAATGAGTATTCTTCCCTGTGAAGATTGGACTTTGTTTAGATATTGTTTAGAATTATTAATGAGTATTCTTCCCTGTGAAGATTGGACTTTGTTTAGATATTGTTTAGAATTATTAATGAGTGATTTAGATGTAGTGATATGTGATTTCTCTAAAACCTAACATATCAAATGTTAGAGAAATTATGAACATATTTTTTTATAAGTAATTATCAAAATACTATATTGAAATTTATCAAATTAAAATTTAATTTTTTAAATCAAATCTATATTGGATATCTTCTTTCAATTATCAATTATCAATCACCAAATTAACAAAACTTCTTTTGAAAATACTGAATTGCCAAACCTAAGTCTAGTTAAACCCATGAATTGAATTAAAATCTAAAAATCGCTCAATAATTAATATGAAGTACGGACATTTTGATACTTTTTTTATAAAAAGATGCATTAGTCGGTTATTTATTTTATAAAACCTACGTGAAATTCAACAATGATTATCCGGAAAATAAACCTAATTAAGCATGTTACGCTTCAATATATAACAAGAATTATTGAAGTAATTGGATATCATATATAATACGAAAATTAAATATAATTTTAGCCATTTTAGGTTACATTTTATCACACTAGTATAAAAAAAATGATGTATTTCTATGATTCTTTCCGGATAAAATTTCACTCTACCTATCAGAATTAACTTGCATTAATTATTTTCTAGAACTCTTTCACCTCGGTTGTATGTTTAAGTTTTTTTGTTTTTTTTTTTATAGTAGAAAAGATTATAATACACTTTAATTTTGTCAAACTATCGAATATAATTTTACCATTAGAATTTAAGAAAATTGAAGTTATTTATATTACCTTTTTCTCTTTATTCAAAACCAACACGGTCTGAATTTGATACTTGAAACCATCCTTTGTGGTTCTTCAATAACATTGGCTAGTATATTTACAACATGATCAAATATACAATTATTCATTAAATACTTTTGAACAATGTTCAAAATTGTTTGAGATGATATAATAGAATGAGATTTATATGTTTTTGGCATCGAGTCCGTAGTAGAATGCACCTAATAAAAATAATTAGAATATTTAATTTAGACAAATAAACAAAAAAAAAATTAGTTCAAAAGAATACACAATATACCATTCTTTTTTTGTTGGTATATTTATCACTTTTATTATCAGAACTATCCTCAAAATATCCAATAGCAAATGATCTTCTTCTTATTACCGATACACGACGTATATCCTTGATTAAATTAAAGTATATATTTATTTAATAATTTATGATATTTGTATTCTTATATTTAATTATATCAATTGAATAGAAAAACTTACATAAGTATATATTCCGTTACCACTACTGTACATATAATAATACAAATAAAGAAATATGTGAAAATATAGATATACTTGAAAATTAAATCATAAGGAAAAACACACTTTAAGCTCCCAAACCCTGAAAACTTTATTTCTATTTTATAAATAATTATTTATAGTTAATAATTTTGTGTGCAAAGAGTCAATATCTTATTATATAACACTTGAAACAGGTTCTTTCAAGTCAATAAAATATCAATTATTTGTTGTAATATAATACATTGGTTCTTGCTCTCAAAAATCTTATTAGTTAACGATGAATATAAAGTAGTTTAATTTAAAATTCTAAAATATCAAATAATATTTTACTATCCTTTAACTAAAAGGTTAAAATTTTGAAAAGAAAATTGACAATATTCCTAATGTCATGACTATATATATAAGGAAACAATGAAATTTTCTAAATATTTTGTATAATAGAGGTTTAGAATAATGAAACTTTGTATAATATTAAATAATGTTCTAATGACGTTCATAATAAAAATAATTCTAAGGACTCACACAAATTAATTGGTGACACAAGGATTATTAATCCTTTCGTCTATGAACCCAAATCAGAACTGATAAATAGGTCTTTTTCAATATGTTTTCACATAGGAAGGGTCATATAAATCAATTATCCAATCAATCTCGTGACTTTATGGGCTATTTTTTAAGCGTGCAACTAAATCATTCAATGATACACGCACATTCAAATGTTATAAAATCATTTCTAATCAAATTATAATCAAGAAGTGTGATACTTTTGTTTCTATTATTCTTTATGGATAATTAGCTAAAACGCACTTTTATACCATTTTATTCATATATGGCATTATGTATGTACATACAATCTATTTTAATTTTGTATTCATTTAAACGATATAATATACCTCATGAAACTATAGGTAACAACCACTCAAACAAGGTTCAAGCTCCTAATATGTGGCTTATGGTGGTTATATCATTATTTCATGGTAGTTTTGGTTGACAAGTTTTATGGATCAACTTATTTTCTTCCTACCTTTTGTTTAAATGTTTTATCTTTTTTTTTTTTTCTTTAATAAAGTTTTATATTTTTATATGATTGTGAGGAAAACTTCTCTTTCATCAAATATATAGACATTCTTGGAGTCCTTTTGTGTGTGAATTGAAAAGATTAATGTTTTAGGGTTTGTCATTGTAACCTTTTTTTCATGTATGTGATAAGAAGTGACGAAAACTATTTTCCTTCGATCATAGGTTAGTCCAAATAATACAATAATTGAAGTACGAAAATAACAAAAAGTAACAAATATCGTAAGACGGCAAAAAGTATTGAATTGAACTCACAGAGCCAGCCCTTTAAAAGCAACAAGTAATTAACATTCAAGCGTTTTGAACGATCAATAGCAAAGCTCCCGAGCTGGAAATGAAGGATGAAAAAGAAAGCATAGTATGCATATACTGTTGGAAACTGCTAAATGAGCCAATAAACTTTTCCTATGTCCCTAGATCCTTTCTTCCTAACTTGCTAGTTACAAAAACTCATAAATCTGAACCAAGAGAATAAGCATCAAATCCAAAGTCGCCTGCTTCTAGCATAGCTCCATCTTGCTCCTGCGATTTTTCAAAATCAAATCGTTCAGTATGTTGGCATGCCAAACCAATACCATTATGTTATGTAGTATTAGATGCTATGTTGCTCAAACCCTTTGAAAATGTCTGAGCAACATAGTTAGACAACATCAAACGAGTTTGATTTCTCAGTTGAGAGTTGAGTGACCATCTGAGAAATCAACCCGCAACAAACTGATAATGACGATTAATCTTGGGATCTTTGAGAAGAAATAACCGAGGGTATTCAAATCCGCACTTGTAAAAGGGTACTAACCAAGAAGTTGCATCTAAAATAGAATTATTCAACTGAAAAAGAGATACATAAAACAATGAGCGTAAAAGATGAAGGCATCAGTAGATGCATTAGGTGTGGATATTGATCGATTTATACAAACTAAAGCCCCATTTGATGTCAATATTTGCACAAAGAAACATTGGTATCAGATCTTCCTGTTACGCATTTTCATCTTTTTTGGTTAGTAATAACATATTTCATCAGTAGACCATAGAAAATATTTCTCAGACAGGAACAGTGAAGCTAGAAAACATAATTCCGTTGAGTGGAAAAGCTTCCTTCTTGCCTCATGAAAGCAGAAATTGCCTCTAGAGCACACCCTAGAAGGCAGAGATCAAACCGCTACCAGCTCGTTAAGTTGCTTTTCATTATTAAATCTCTGTTTTATGGAGAACTCCTATAAGTTGACACAATAATATGCAATGACAATAAAGATCACTACTTTGCATCCACGACATTAAAATTCCTTGAGTGATTAACTAACCCTGGCAATAAAAGGTGCTCCAAGTCCAAGTTGCCACAGTAGAAGACAACTGGAAACGCAATTCAATTGCTTTTCTACTCCTCTTTTGTGGTGCTGGTAGAGAGTGTGCAGGGTGGCTTGTGACCCTCTATAGATCTCTCTTGGTGTTGGTAACAAGGTAATACAGGTATAACTTAACTCACTCTCAATGTCATATAAACAGATTTATCTACACTAAAAGACCACCAATTTAAGAGTCAGGTCATCACACATGAGACCGCGGACTCAGGTCATGTACTGAGATTCAACTTTTTATTCAAAAACAGCAGTACCCCCAGCTAACATTCGTATGTGGTGCTCGAGATTACCATCCAGGTCTCAAAAACTCTTCTTTTTATATTTTTAAAAAAAAAGGGTGTGGTGTCTAGGCCAGCTTGCACATACCTCGTTGGAATCTATGACTAAATTTCAGAATTAAAAAATTGATCACTTCAAAAATAAGACAAAGACCAAAAGAGGTTTGCTTACCCGTTTCATTGCACTCATTAGATCATCAAGGGAGCCATAGCCCTGAGGAAGCAGACCAACTTGTTGCTTTGTAGTCGGGAAGAGGTAGTCTTCATTTGTCCTTGTCCTCGAGTCATGAGTTAATTTTTCACTCTCACTATGGGGTATGTGAGTTGAAGAACCTCCATTTGATCTGCCAGTCAAAGACATCTCCACGCTTCTGCAGAGCATATCCTTGTTTTGGTCCATAGGATGGGTTAAAGAGGCCATTCCACTATTGCTAGAAACTTGAGAGCTCACATTGCCAAACATATTGTTTGAGTTGTGGGAATAATGTTGGTTCTGATCTGGCCACTGTTGGCAGGTCGTTTGGTTCATAATCTGAGCATCACCCCCTAAATTTTCACGGCATTGTGTTTCTCCACTTGAAGCCTCAAAAGGTAGGGAAACTATGGTGGAGGTTGAAAAATCAACAGGGTTGTTCTGCAAATGAGAGCCAGTTGAAGTATCATTGTCTCGAACTCTGTCTTGAGGCAAATGGCTGTTGCTGAAAGGTTCAGCCAACGGAAAGGAGCTTGACTGGAACTTCAGTGGCTGAATAGTAGTTTGCCAATTCTCATTATATCTATCATGGTCCAGAAAATTGGAAGAACCGGTTACACCAGTATTAAAGGCCTCGGAGCTAAAAGACGCTATGTTGAGAGAAGTCTGATTTCCAAATCCCACACCCGTCAGTGGTTGCTGGGAGTTCATTGGAAGCAAAATAGGATTGTTTGAGACATTGGGCATAGAGCTGTTTGTGCTACCAATCAACCCAGAGTTCGTGAATGTACTGGCTGCTGTGTGCAATCCTGACTCATTCAAAGGATTCAATTCTCCCATGCGTGTGGCATACTTACTCTGCTGCAATTGATCAAACTCCAATGACGCAGGAATCCCTTGGAACAAATTAGCATTCTGGCTTGCAGGTGGAACATTTGGATTCAATTTCATCAAGGCATTGATGGAGGTGTTGCTCAAATTTTGACCATGATTAGGTTGGAGAATAGGTGATGATGCTAGATTGCGAAGACTTACACCAGCAGGGCTATTTAGTCTGCCAAGCATGCCTCCTGATGCATAGGATGATGATAAGCTAGCCTGACCGAACCTTCCTGATCCAGCCAATGTTCGAAAACCACCAAGCCCGTCCAGCGAACTCATTCGCATGTACGCAGAATCTTTAGCCCCTAATGCAGCAGCAACCATGTTGGCTTGCTGGGCATCTTGCGAGTTGATCCTTTTCAAGAAGAGCCTATACTTCTGGACACAGAAAGAAGATGAGTTAAAACTTTATACTGTTGTGTTTCTACTAAAAATTAAGGACACGAAGCACAGACAACTCTTGGAACACCTTTGTAGCATCAACAACAACCCTAGTGTAACCCCACAAATGGAGTCTGGGGAGGTAGAGTGTACGCAGACTTTACCCCTACCTTGGGAGGTAGAGAGGAGACTTTACACCTACCTTGGGAGGTAGAGAGGTTGTTTCCGATAGACCCATGGCTCGAAAAAAAGCATATCAAAACAGATTTGGACCACTTTTGCATTTGTTAAGACAACATTGGAGGAAATAATCTAGCTTAAGATATTGTTTTGTTTTCCTTAATTATATTTCCACATGCATATTAAAATACAAAATGTTCGCACAAGCTAAATAACATTTGTGAAACATAGCAAGAATTTTTTCCCCAAGATTTAGCAACGGTGTACGATTATTGCTATTCTTCACACATGCTTTTAACATTCACTTCATTTATTTTCACATCTCAAAAAAAGCCTAGCCAGAAACCCCAAATTCTGTAAAAATATAAAGAAACGGGACTCAAATGCTAACATAAGGAATTATAAACAACAAGGAGATTAATGCCTGGAGGTGGCTAGCCACATTCTCTCTCGTAAGTCCTTCAACATTCATCAGATCAAGAATCCTCTTAGGAACAGCTTCTGCATCAGAAAAATGATTAAGAAAATAGTCCATTAATATGGCAATATGCTTTAAAAAATAGAGGAAGATTACCACATTAATGCTGAAGAACTCACTTTCAAGGCCCAACTGATGAACTGCAGTAACAAATTTCTTGTGAAGCTCTATAGACCAAACAACACGAGGTTTCTTCTGAGTTGCTGGATCTTCATTGTCATTTCCATTTTCATCGCTTTCATATTCTTCATCCTTCCTTTTCTTGTTAACCTTCCTGTTTTGATCTGCATTACCTGAAAGATGTGATCCTCTCTCACCTTCTCCACCTCCCTGGTGGGCCTTGTCTTGATCATTAGATTTGTGGTTCTTAGGCTCGACTTTCTTTCTCCTTATCACATGTTGCCATATATTCTTCAGCTCCTCAAGCCGGACAGGTTTCACCAAATAGTCACAAGCACCGTGAGTTATTCCCTTCATTACAAGTTTGCTATCACTGTTTGCTGACAACACTGAACAAGAAAAGGTCAATGGTCAAGAAACGAAACAAACTTTAACGGATTAATTTGATATAAGTAAATTAAAAGATATTCAATTCTTGATGAAGAACATTTTATCTAACGGCAGCCAAGGGAACAGAACCTCAACGACAGATATACAATTAAGATAATTAAGGTATTTATACTTATGACGGGAAGATCCATCTCGAGCCCAACAAGCTCCAGAAGTTTAAAGCCATCCATATCAGGCATATGGACATCACTGATAACCAAGTCAAATCTGTATTTGTTTTCTCTCAACATCGCCAACGCTGTTCTTGCCTGACTCGTCGTAGTTACTGTGAAACAACAGACCATATTCAGAAAATGCAATTTAAATTGTGATTGGGGAAACAAAAACATTAGAGGCAGATGGAAGGAATGAAAAATAAATGAAGGAAATCATGTAAGGATTTTAAATTCTCCCCATTACAATGGTACACAGTTTTGAACTCCAAAGTTAACACGAATAACGACAACAACTATGCCTCAGTCCCAAACAAGTGGGAGTTGGCTATATGAATCTCACGTATTCATTTAAGTTCACATCATATAATCATCATACTAAATTATATAGAACTAAAAAATAAGTTTCACATATGCATACAGACAAACACCCCCGAAAGCTGTCATAAACATTTCAGAGAAAACTAGGCTTCAAACCAGACTATCCAAAATGAGAGTACAAAATAAAGAATTTGGACTTGATTATCACTCCATAGTTAAGTTGCACAAAACAACAACTGCGCTTCATTCCCAAATAAGTTAGAGACGGCCATCCATTCAAGCTCAACCACACACAGTCAAAGTTGAAAAGGCCAAAATCAAATCAAATCAACTCAAAAGAACTTCAACATTCCTTTTGTTTATTTGTGACTTCCATTGTTGTAAAGAACAAAGGGTCTTTAACAAACAGTCTTTCTACCTCGACGAGGTAGGAGTAAGGTGTGTACACTCTACCAACCCTCCCAGACCCCACTTGTCCGATTACACAGCATATGTTACTGTTGTTCTTGACTCTCATTGTTGAAAATCAACAATCCAATTTAAAGGAAACATGAACCATGCATGAAGAGAACAGCAAAATCAACAGCAATTCAGAAACGTGAAAATTTTTGGAACTATGAAAAACAATTAAAAGCCTTTTCCTGGCAGTTGAGATCAAAACTGCTCCTTTCTGAAGTCTGAATCAGAACAAAGTAGTGATTTTTCAGAATGGAACAGAAAACAACTTCCCAAACAGCAGAAATTACAAATAGCATCAAACTGAATCAATTCATAAAACATACCAACTACTCCAAATTGATAAACACAAAAAAATTAAATCTTTAAGCAAAAACATAAAAAAGCAGAAATACCATGATACTGGCATTTCCTAAGCAGTCCATCCAACAACTTCAAACAGATTGGGTCATCATCAACAGCAAGAACCCTCATACCAACTGGGAAATCATCAAAGCTTTCCCTTTCACCACTCATGTTTCCTCTAATTTCCTCCACAGTCATTTCAAGAACCACAGATTAAACAACCCCCACAAGAGAAAAAAGACCACCCAAACAGAATCTGACGAAAAAGATTACAACTTTAGCACAAAACCACAAAAGGGTCACTTTTCAAGAATCTTTATGAGAACCCCAGAAAAGAGAACACTCTGAATAAATCAAACAACTGATGAAGAAGAAGAAAATAAAAAAGAGATCTTTATTAGAGAGAGAGGGAAACCAAAAACCAAGATTGGAACTTGGAGTTATAGTAGCTAATGATGGTGATTGGCCAGAACAAAGTGAATGGTTTTCAACTCAACAAAACACCAAATCATAGAAGTTCTTGTTTTAGTCACCACAGCACAACCCCACCCCTTTCAACTCTTATTCACCATCAAGACCTCAACTTTTTCTCTGTGTTTTGTCTTTTGCTTTTTTCCTACTCACCCCCTTTCACTCTCCTCTTATCACAAAAAGACATTGGTAATAATAAAAAAATGATTTTTTTCTCCATTTTGGTTTATTGTTATATATGGACATAAAGCTATTATGTTTTATGCAATTGCCAGTTGAGTGGATATATATTATTATTATAGTCTTATGTGAAGCTTTTTTTCAACTTTACTCTCTTTTTAACTCAAATATAGGAACCAGAAGCATGCTTATTTGGAACTGAGCTTTTTGTAGACTTTTTAGAAATTATCACATGTGGCTCATCTCCATGTACATTATTCACATTTCAAGAAATCTTGACCTTCCATTTTGGATATTCATCATGCAAGCTGGTGTTGTGTATCGATGGATTAGGTTGGATTGAATGGTTAATTTTTATATTTAGACATGTTAAAATGTTAGACAATCATTAAGATATTTGTTTATTAATTGTTAATGAGCTTGGAACGAGCATGAAGAGCTTTTGAGTTGTTCTGACGGATCGATCGTTCAAGATTTTTTATCTTTATCTATATCTGCTAAAAAAAATGAGATCACTTCTTATGAACTCGTTGAGAATAATTCTGATCTAGTTCATCGCCTATTAGAAGTAGAGGGCACATTTATCAACTATTGATCATTGTCTATTTAATTATCAATTTAAATATTAAGATTTAATTTTAAAAATCACTGTAAAATCACTTTGAAACAACACGACAAATTAAATGAACTATGTACATGAGTTGATCGATTTGCATCTTACTGAAAAGCAGTTGTTGACATCTTGTAGAATTATCGAGAGTTCAGCAAAAACAAAAGAATGAAATTAAATCCTAAGTCATATACCAAATCGAATAATATAATTTCTTGATTTGCTATCTAGTTATTGGCTAACTTGTTAAAAAGAAATCTTAAACCGTTAAAAACCGGTAATTCGATATGAAATTAAATCCTAAGTATGACTTTTTATACCAAATAATATAATATAATTTCCTAATTTACTATCTGACTATCAATTATCCCACTGAAAAAGGTCAAAATATTAAGAATCGACAATGCGATATAAAAAAAATAATTAAACCGTTATCAAAATTGCTAATCAATAACTCATTGTCGATAAACCAATAATTTTTTTCGATTCGATTACAAAAATCCCTAGTTCAAACTAATCTTAACCACTTTACCCTTTAATAATGGATTTTTCGGTGTAAATTAAAATTTAGTTGAATATCAAATATTTTATTAGAGATCGCTTTACCCTTTATGAGATTTTTTTTAAAATTTTATTTAATTAATTATACACTCAAGTAAATTGTTTTTTGGATCTTGAATTTTATCTAATCTTGAACTATTACCAAGCAAAAGCACAATTAAACAACAATAGAAAAGGAGATGGTTGACTTGATAATTCATGCTTTATACAATAAAGTAATTCTTTAGTACTTTTGTTTATCTAAAAGGTACTAAAACTTTGATAGAGTGGGAAATTCATAAAGAAATCTTTTCTAATTAATAATTATCTTAGTACTTGAATGCTAATGATATTTTCCTTTTGTAATTGTGTTTTACAACTCTCATTTCAGCCATTACTTTCCTTGATTTGCGTGTTTAAACTTCACACTAATTAATTAACAAAATGAGTAGTCACCCCATTAAGAAGTCTTCTCTCCGTCACATTTTAATTGTCATAATTTTTATTTTTAAATTTAAATTAGATATGTTTTAACTAACATTTTAATAGATATTTTAAAAAAGCTACACCCAATAAAACTTTTCTTATCGTATTTGAATATTTGAACTTTTATTTTAAAATATTAAATTAACTTAATCTAATTTAATTTTAAAAATTAGTCAAATTAACTTTCGAAAAGAACAACATAACAATTAAAATGGGACGAAGAAACTACAAAATATTATTTCATCAGAACATAAAGGGTCCTACGGACGAAAATAAATAATTGATTATTTTTCTCTAGATAAAAAATACTCACCAAGAATAAAAAGTTTTTAAGTTAAAATTCAAATCAAATCTTTAATGTTTTATATAAAAAAAATATAAATTTAAATTAATTGAAATAAAAAAAATCCAATTCTTTTTCCACACATTGTTAGCACAATGATCAAATTATCTTGGTATGAACAAAAGGAAGATTTTTGTTGACAATAAATTGACTCTTTATACATTCTTTTAATTAATTCATCTCTATATATAATAAAATATTAAAAAATTGTAGTAAATATTTTATAACTGAAATTAGATTTTATTGATCATGTATTTATTTATTTTATGATCCAAAACTTCATATTAAGTTAATTTTTCGTAGTTTTTTAAATTCACGTATGGTAGATTTGCCCCTTAATACTTTCCGACTTAAGTAGTAAATTTAGTTCCTTTTTAAAATAATTAAATTAAGCACAATCTACTAACACAATAATTTTTAAATGTTTTAGCAAAATATAAATTATTATTCTTCCAAGATACGTTTGACAATAACTTTACAAATAAAAATTAAATTAAAAATTATTTTAGAAGTAAACGACTTGATTGTAAATTATAATCTATGTTTATTTAACTGATCGATTTGAATTGATTGAGCTTCGTTTTAAATAATGTTTAAATTTCTCCCTTTAATGATTTTGGTTTTATTGTCTAATTTTTTCTTTAAAAAATCTTTCATTAAATCTATATATATTAATATTTCTTTGGTTACAAAAAATAATAATCATAAAAAAGTACCGTTAAGCCTTTTTATAAAATCATCTCATCGATTTATTTCCATAAATTTCAAGGCATAAAATCATTCACTTCTTGATAGCAAAAAATTTTATGTTACACATATTAGATGCATTGAATCTATCAAAATCGATTATTCTTTTATTTTTTTTCCTTTGTTGTCAAGAAAAAAAGTTATATAAAAATGCACTAAATAAAAAAAATAAAAATACTTTATGAAATTTATTGTTAATATGTTGCTAAATATCTCATAGCTAGTCCTTTATAATTAATTATTTTCTTTTTTTGGTTGAATATAATCTATCATTAAATAAAATTAGTGACTAATTTTTCTCTAAAAATGCTACCAAATAAAAGTTACATAAAAGGTTAAGTTTTTTTTTTAAAAAAAAAAAGCAACTAGACATAGTAACTTTTTTTTTTTTAACGATAAGGTGCCATGAACTTTTTAATTAAATAATTTAATAATATCACATTGGTCAACCATGTGCCACCAATTAATTTGAGGATCACATTTGTTAAATCAACATTAAATTAAACAATCCTCATTATGTCATTATTATGATAAGATTCAAATCAACAATAATGGCATAATTTGGTATTTTGTGAAAATTATTACTATGTAAATTTCAAATTAAAAATTGTGAAAAAAATACATATGTGAAATGCAAATGTGTTCTAATTTAACTTAAAATAACGAATCGTCTGAAAAATTACGTTAGCTTAATTATATTTTAGAATTTAAATTTATAAATATATTTTGTAAATCGCATTTCTACAGCATAAACTTGAAAATTTATATAATTGAATTCTAACTTGCAAATTATATTTTAATCAGCTGACTATATCGAGAAAGTTTTTTTTTTTTTTAATAAATGTGGATTTTACCAATTGCAAATTAGTATATAATTAATGCAGGATCATACATAGTTTTATTTACAGAATTAATGTGTAAAAACTACAAACTCATTGTTGGAATAAATTGTTTATTATTTATTCAAATCTAATACTAGCTGTAACAGACTAGTTGTAAATTTTTATAATAATATGACAGTTGAAATGATCTTGTCTGATCTTTCAACAAGTACCTTTTATTTTTATTTTATTATTGACATGTACAATTGATAGATTGAAACAAATCCCATTAAATCTGAAAACTAAAAAAAAAAAGGTGTAAATATTGGAGCTTTTTATTATCCATATAGTTTTATATGTCAATCTCACTTTTTTCTAGATAAAAATTATTTTTTAAGTAATTTATATACACTTTCAATATACTGTCTGAATATAAGTTGCTGTTTTTTTTTTTAATGATTATGCATGTATATTGTGACAAATTGGTATGATTTGTGAGGACGATATAATAGGTCATAGATATTTAAATATCAAATATAATAATTAATCAAAAAAAATTATTCAGTCATGAAGTTTGAGTCACGATATTCTTTGAATTTTTATATATATGATAATTAATTTTTTTAGTATCAACTTCTTTTTTGGATATAATTAATAGTGATATGTATTTAGAGTATTTAACTATAGTTTAAAATATTTATCTTATATGGATATACTTTATATTAAATAATAAATTTTCAGTTACACATAAGATATCTTAATTAATGGAGCAATAAATGGACCTTCTTTTTTTTCTCTACTCTTCCTTTTCTAGTCTCTCTCATGACCCCTAAATCAATGGATTTTTTTTCAATTTATTTGTAGATTACTATCAATTGCATGTTTTGCTTTTAAATTACTGCAAATACATATCAATATTTAATCATCTTTTTAAAGTTGTATTTGTATAAGTGTATTAGGAGTAAGGGGCAAAATTTACTAAGAGAAAAAAACATTCAAAATTTTTTAAAAGAGAGAAAAATTAATAATATTGCTTTCAATAACAATCCTGCAAGAACCAGAGAAAATGATATATTTTTGTATTTGCTTTCTCCAATTATTTTTTGATATAGTTGAATTTTTGAATACTTTAGTGTGTTGTATCAAATCATAGTCATAATTATGTGGTACACTTGAATTCAAATATCAACATTAATTTTGAATTATCGATTTGTGAATATATATATGAATATTTTTTATATATGAATACAATTGAGTGAAACAACTAATTATTTATTGCATACATACTGTAATAATAGTTGTGTTCATTGTATTCAATCAATATGTGTATACACATCGAGGTTGTATTCATAAGGTATAATAATTATATTTATTGTATATTTTATTTATTTTATTTTTGTTCTGTGTATTTTTTAAGTTTTTCCATTTGTTAAACACCTGTATCAATTTGTAAATAGTTGTATTATTTCTG
>DF361000.1:33241-53118 GCA_000787875.1 Solanum virginianum | reverse complement strand
AATAGTGGCACCATATTTTCAGAGCAAACACAACCGCTGCTAGCTCAAGATTATGTGTTGGATAGTTCTCTCGTGTAGCCAGAGCTGTCTAGATGCATAAGTAATTACCCTACCATGTTATATCAGTACACACCCTAAGCCAACCCCTGAAGCATTGGAATACACTGCATACCCCTCGGTGCCTTCTGAAAGTACTAGCACTGGTGCAGAAGTTATCTTTTTTTTTCAACTCCTGGAAGCTCCTTTCACATGCATCATTCCATTGGAATTTGGTTGCCTTATGTGTCAACTTTGTTAGAGGTGCAGAAATAGAAGAAAAACCCTCAACAAACCTTCTGTAATCACCTGCCAAACCTAGAAAGCTCTGAACTTTCATAGGTGTTATAAGTCTTGGCCAATTTTTCATAGCCTCTATCTTTTGTGAATCAACCCTTATTCCCTCAGAAGACACAATATGACCCAAGAATACCACTGAGTTTTGCCAAAATTCACACTTAGAAAATTTGGCATACAACTGTGTATCATAAAGAACCTGTAACACTTGTCGTAAGTGATTTGCGTGGTCCTCTTCCGATCTTGAATATACTAAAATGTCATCTATAAATACTATCACGAAACATCCAAGAATCGCTTGAATACCCTATTCATCAGATCAATAAAAACTACTGGTGCACTCGTTAGCCCAAATGACATAACAAAAAATTCAAAGTGACCATAGCGTGTTCTGAAAGCAGCCTTAGGTATATCTTTTTCCTTCACCCTCACTTGGTGATATCCTGATCTCACATCAATTTTTGAAAAGTATTTGGCACCCTGTAACTGATCAAATAAATCATCAATCCTGGGGAGTGGGTATTTATTCTTAATTGTCACCCTATTTAATTGTCGATAGTCAATACACATTTTTAAGGTGTCATCCTTTTTACATACAAATAGCATTGGTGCACCCCAAGGGGACACACTAGGTCTTATGAAGCCTTTCTTGAATAAGTCATTTAACTGCTCGTTTAATTCATGCAATTCTTCCAGGGCCATTCTATATGGAGGGATAGAAATAGGTTGAGTGAATGGAAGTAATTCAATACAAAAATTTATTTCCTCACTGAGGTTTGCCCCGACTCTCAACTAGTATGATGGTGGGGCAAACCTCAGTGAGGACTCTGAGTCCTTATGGGGGGTGAATGTAGGGACAACGATATGTAATGCCTGGTTCACTTAGGCAAATCCCACATCGGAAAAGAGAGGGAGTGTCCTGGGCTATTTAAGTAAAGGAATAGTCTATATACTGTGAGGTGCCTTTTGGGGTGAGCCCAAAGGGAAGGATGGGCTAGACCAAAGAGCGGACAATACTTCACAGTGTTAGGATAGGTCATTACAGAAGTGTAGGGATGGTGATACATAATGCCTGGCTCACTTAGGCAAATCCCACATCGAAAAAGAGAGGGAGAGTCCTGGGCTATTTAAGTAAAGGACTGGTCTATATACTATGAAGCACCTTTTGCGGTGAGGCCAAAGGGAGAAATCCATGATGGGCTAGGCCCAAGAGCAAACAATACTTCACAGTGTTGGGCCAGGTCATTACAGATGGTATCAGAGCTAACTCTCGACTAGTACGGTGGTGGGGCAAATCTCAGCGAGGACGCTGAGTCCCTACGAGGGGTGAGTGCAAGGACGGTGATATGTAACGCCTGGACCACTTAGGCAAATCCCACATTGGAAAAGAGAGAGAGAGTCTTAGGCTATTTAAGTAAAGGATTGGTCTATATACTATGAGGCGCCTTTTGGGGTGAGCCCAAAGGGACAATTCCATGATGGGCTAGGCCCAAGAGTGGACAATACTTCACAGTGTTGGTCCAGGTCGTTACACATTGTTAATGGGGTAAGGGGCTGCTGCAAAGGTTCCCTGACCAAACTCCACCTCAAGGCCTCATTTAGTACTAAGTCAATCATATAGAATACTTTAAAGCACAAACATAGTCATGTAGTGTAAGTTAGAATCATAAGCAGAAATATAATAGGGTTAGCTCAAAACTTAAATCACCTAAGTGAGAATTGACCTTTCACATTGAGGGTCCATCTTAGGCATCTTTCAAGCGCAATTTAAACATGCTTATATCTGTGACATGAATAATAACTTTAAATCATCATTTATACCCTTATCATCAACATCATACAAATTTATCATGAACTTAGTAGGCCTATACATATACTTGAAATCATATGATTTGATTCAATAATGCATGACTCTTGGTAAAATTTGTAACTTTAAAACAATATTAAGCATCCCATATATCATTATAGAAATCTAAGTAGGGAAGTTATTGGCATCAACTATAATGATCATAAGACCTCATGGTATATCATCAGATGACATTATTATTAAAAAAAATACATGTAAATACATCATAAAACGTCAGTAAAAATCATACTCATGTAAATCAATATTTTCTAGAACTTGAAGAAAAGGTAAAAAGAATTCAATGGGAGCTTTGTCAGTGGAGGGTACCCTAAAATCAAACTCACATACCTTAGAGTGACATTACAGAAAGGCTTAAAGAAGTTTGAGGAAGAAGCTTCTTGGATGGAAACCCTAACCTTGCTTTATTCTTGCCTTGACAATATCCTTGCCTTAGAAAACTTTGAGAGAGTTTGAGAGTGGAGTAAATGAGAGGGTTTGGAAGATTTTAGGGTCTGATATGGGAGGTAAAAGAGTCCCAAAACAACATAGATTTAGGTTAGGGCACTAGGAATAAACAAAAATGTCCTTTCATTAAAACTGCCGGAACACAGTTTACAATCCCATTTATGGGTCGTAAACCAAACCACGAGCAGTGCTTTGGTTTAATCCTATTCACCTATTCAAATCTTTTGAAACTAGTCTTTAAAATTCTATCTGTGAGACCCGTATATGACCTATCTTATTGTTCATGGTTCCAACATTAATAACCAACATTTCCATCAACTCAAGGCATCAATAACGAACCCTTTCAATGTTTCGTAGTTTTTTTTACAAACCATAAAGTCCATTCATGGATAGCTTTGACACTTGTTAACTATCCATCCTAGCAAAATCGTTTCATAACTCAGAACATGCATAGTCTCAATAGGTACATCAATTCATGGAATAAGCTTAAAATAGATAGTCATGCATAATCAATCAATACTTCGTAAAACCCTATTTCTAGTTTCACTTTTTCTGCATGTCTAACTTCCAACTTGCAGGTCCTTACAGAAATTGATCTTTACTAAATCTGTCAAAAGGAACCAAAAGCATTCATTTACGAGTCAGTTTCATGGATCGTAAAAGACCCTTCATAGAAGGTTGCTCAATTTCAAGGATTCGGCAATTGAGATATATAGATTGTAGTTCCAAATATGGGCTTGTCCTATTAGTTCATGAAAAAATATTCATGTTATGTTTTTGGGCTTGGAACTATGAAATCAAAACTACAGGTCATAGACCCTGTCCATGGAATTTACTGACTCAACATAAGGTCGAGACTAGGAAACTTGATTTATGGATCGTAGAATGAGTCATGGGTCATTGACCCAACCTGTAGACTTGTCTAGTGTTGCATGCCTATCTTCCACGAGCCCTATCTATGATTCATAGTTGCATTTATGAGCCGTGGATATTATTTGTAAAGCCCATCGGGCTGTAGAACCACGTTTATTTTCTGGACTTGCTGAACCTTCTAAATTAGGATATTTTAGTGAGTATTACAAATTTACAATATATAAATCTACTAAAAGTAAATTGCAAAATATAGTTTTTAATTACAAAACATAATAAGTATATTTTTGGCATGTTTTCAATTAATAATTTGGGTTGATTCTTTCAGAGTGGGAATAAGTTAATTACTTTTTTGATTCCTTACTTGGATTCTTTTAAATGGTAAAAATTTTAAAATCTTTTTCTCTCTCTTCAATTTTTCTTTTTGAAAATTTTCTTCTCTTTTGATTTTCTCTTGTCCCCCATCTTTTCTCCTTCTTCTACCATTGTTTAATGGTATGGTCTCTTTGGAAGAATAATGTCACGACCCAAGCCTAGGGCCTAAATGTGATATGACGAATGGGGAACCCGAAGGGACACCAAACAAACCTCTTACCATATCATTTACACATCCTTGGTCACAGAAGCAAAAATAAATATCAACAAGAGATATAATTAAAAAGAGAAGCGGGACTAAGGAAAGTCTTTGGAATTCATAATGTATAAAAGAGTCAAGCTCATAACATAACATAACATAACATAGTATAGTATCCAACAACACCTCTAAATTAGAATGGGGTGTGTGCCAAGACACTTCCCGGACTCACCCTCATAATAACAAGTGTTCAACATAAAGAAGTCTAAACATAGCAAGAGTAGCATAGATAGTTAGTGTCCTCCGACTTGAGGACTCGCCAATGTTTTTCTCCGATATACCGAACTAGCCACATGGAGGATGATCAAAAGGAGCTCTGGACCGTACATGGTAATATTATGTAGGGATAGAGTATGCATTAGTATGTTTGAATGTACTAAGTGTGCGGGATAAAATGCAACAAAGTCATAAGCCAATATATTCAAAATGCATACTCATAAGCAATGGATATATAATCTCAATATGGTATGCATGATCAATGCTTGTAATACAACATGCTTGAAAATCATTCAACATGCATAATATACCATACATATGTTGTAAGTGACCTTAACCGACATAGACCAACCATCTATAAGTTGGACTCCAAGGCCTGACATCCTCTTGATTCAGGTGACGGGGCATGAAACCCCCAAGCGAAGTGTGGTCTACTTGCCAAGGAAAAGCAAACATGATACCATGAACTAGATGGATCCACTAGTATATCAAGGGTAATATTTATACTCCTATGGTGGCACATAGTTTAGAGACTAAAGACTTTATATAAAGACCCCTTGAGTCGAGCCCCCATCTTAATCCTCGATCGGTGCTAAGTCAAATCCCATGAAATACTTGAAATAATCATACTTTAATCATAACACGAATATCTTGTAAGAATGTGACTTGAGCAGCTCATAAACATGTTTGACCTCTACTGGTGGTCCTAACATGAACGTGAGAGTAGATCATAATCATACATGATCCCTTGCTTTAACATGAATGGCTCACAGGAGATAAAAATCTTGAAATAGGGCTTCACTTGATACTTGTAAAATCATAGATACTTTTCATGAATTCAATACATTCTTGAAAGCCCTTCATCATCATGAAGTCACTTTACTTGTAAATCATGTAATAGATCATCAATAACTTGAGAATTCTTGTCATGACATTTTATCAAACACGTGGTAGGTTCATGGTACTTGTTCAAAATCATGCAATTCAACAGTGAAATAAATGATTAAACTCAATACAAATCAACCCACCAACATGTAGTAAAACCTTTATGTAGGGTACCTTGAAATCCACAGTAAAAACGCATAATAGTTCATAGTTTCATAACTCAGAACATGCATAGTCTCAATAGGTACATCAATTCATGGAATAAGCTTAAAATAGATAGTCATGCATAATCAATCAATACTTCGTAAAACCCTAACATGATTTATATTCATAACCCATGAAAAGAGATACCCATAGGTAATAAAACTTGAAAACATGCAATTTTCATGAAAAAGGAAGGTTGGGCTCCATGAGTGAAAGGACCTATGGATGAAGACCCACATACCTTACACCTTGAATTCCTTGAAATGAAATTGAACTAGAATTAAAGCTTGAAATGAGTCCTTGAGTTACCAAAATTGAGCTTGAAATCCTTAAATTTGAATTAGAGAATTGATAGTCTTAGAGAGGGTTTTGTGAGTTATAGAGTTGAAAAATAGCTAAATATGGGTGATTTCACATTTAAGCGGGCATGGAGCTATGACTTTAATGCCCTTGGGCAAAATAAGAAAAACCAACGAAAATGTTACATTGGTTCGGGCCCCTGGGTGATGTAGACAACAAAAATACACTAGTCCACGCCCTAGGTACGTTGCACCCTAGGTGCGGACAGACACTGAAATTTGAAAAATTAACAAAAAATAATTTTCACTACGGGTCTTCTAAAATCTGGTTTATACCTATTTCCCACTCAATTTTTCCCACTGATTAAGAATATGAAGTTGGATTTTTGAAATTACGCACGGATTTTGAGATATATGGAAATTATGATAATGGGGCATTTCAAAGCCTTGGGAACATTCGTCCCCGAATGTCATAGAAAAATGCATAAGAGAAGTAATTATGAAGATTTTATCCAGACATAAATGCAACAAATGTATTTAAACATCATTTTGAAAAATCTCAACATGGATGTCAAAAATCACCATAAACTTGTTACCATAAACATGAATTCATGTAAAATGACATGAGCGCTGAAACTTAAGACTTGAAATCATAGATGGGACTTAAGTTATTACCTTCGACTTGAGTAGAGTGGAAGAGATATAGGTATCACTTTTTTATGTTCGTCTCAGCTTCCCATGTGGCACTTTCAACTTGTTGATTCCTCCAAAGGACCTTGATGGATGTTACATCTTTGTTTCTCAACCTCTTCACTTGTTTATCAAATATCTCTATCTAGACCCCCTCATAGGTCAAATTATTTTCCACAACAACCACAACCTCGAAGGGCACTATAGCACTTGGGTTACCCACACACTTTCTCAACATAGACACATGGAACACCGAATGAATCATATTCATCTGCATAGGTAACTCCAATTAATATGCAACCTTACCAACTCTCCTCAAAACTTTATAAGGACCCACAAATCTTGGGGTCGATTTCCCTTTCTTACTAAATCGGACCACACCCTTTATGGATGAGACCTTCAAGTAAACCCAATCACCAACCTTAAACCCAAGATCTCTTCTTCTCACATCGAAGTAGGACTTTTGTCTACTTTGGCCTATCTTCAACCTCTCTCTTATCAACCTAACCTTCTCCAAGGCTTTCATAACTAAATCCAGACCTACCAATGCCATCTCCCCCCAGATCAAACTACCCAACCAGGGATCTACAATGCCTATCATACAAAGCTTCAAAGGGAGCCATACCAATTCTTGAGTGGTAGCTATTATTGTAAGCAAACTCAATGAGTGGAAGATGTTCATCCTAACTACCCTTCAATTCTAAAACACAAGCTCTAAGCATATCCTCAAGTTTTTGGATTGTCCTTTTGGCTTGACCATCCGTTTGAGAATGAAATGTCGTACTAAGCTTGACCTTGGTACCAAGACCCTTTTGGAAGGACCTCCAAAAATGAGAAGTTAATTGAGCACCACGATCCAAAATGATAGACAAGGGTACCCCATGCAATC
The DNA here is from genome assembly GCA_000787875.1 of Solanum virginianum. Classification (NCBI taxonomy): domain Eukaryota; kingdom Viridiplantae; phylum Streptophyta; class Magnoliopsida; order Solanales; family Solanaceae; genus Solanum; species Solanum virginianum. Next base: position 45,787 of record DF361000.1, on the reverse strand, counting down.
TAACTGACTTATGGATATACAACTTGGCATAATCTTCGGCACCATAAATCATTTTGACTAGTAGAAAGTGAGCCGACTTTGTCATCCTGTCCATAACAACCCAAATAGAGTCAAACTGTTTCCTAGTCTTAGGCAACCCAACCATAAAATCTATGTTGATCTCCTCCCACTTCCAAGTAGGAATCTCTATAGGAATTTCTATGTCTTAGGCTAGGTCACCCGGCCTTTGATGTTCGGCTTTCACTTGTTGACAATTGTGACAATCGGATACGAACTTGGCAATGTCTCCCTTCATACTACCCTACCAATACACCTCCCTTAAGTCCCTATACATCTTTGTAGAACAAGGGTGAATAGAATAGGATCAATTATAAGCCTCCTTCAAGATCAACTCCCTTAAATCATCTACATTAGGCACACACAACCTACTTTGGTACCTAAGGGTACCATCTTCTCCTTGGGAGAAAACCTCCACTTCTCCATCCTTCACCAAGGCCTTCAACTCTAGCAAGGCAGGTTCAACTTCTTGTTTTGACTTGACTTCATCAATCATAGAAGATTTAGAACCATCAATAACCACTACACCGGCAATTTTCAACTTCATCCAACCTAACCCCCAACCTAGCCAACCGGCCAACATCTCTAGCCACCTCCATGTTACCAACATCAATGTTTGCTAGGCTACCCATGAACACTCTACTTAGACCATCAGCCACAACATTAGCTTTGTCGGGATGATAATACACACTTATGTCATAATCTTTAAGGAGCTCTAACCACCTTCTTTGTCTTAAGGTAAGAGCTTTTTGTGTTAACATATATTGGAGACTCTTGTGGTCGGCGAACATATCAACATGAACCCCGTACAAGTAATGATGCCAAATTTTCAAAGTAAACACCACGGCCGCAAATTCAAGATCATGGGTGGCATAATTTCGCTCATGCACCTTAAGTTGCTTAGAGGCATATGCTATCACCTTGCCAATTTGCATCAAAACACAGCCTAAAACAATTCTTGAGGCGTCACAATAAACCATGAACCCTTCTAGTAGAGCGACGATAGGAGTGAAGACAAGCGTATCTTTAAAGGTTTGAAAGATCTTTTAACATTCATAGGTCCAAACAAACTTTGCCTTCTTTTGGGTCAACTTTGTCATAGGGGAAGCAATAGAAGAGAACCCATTCACAAACCTCTGGTAGTAACCCACCAAACCCAAGAAACTCTTAATGTCCGACGAAGTCAAGGGTCTAAGCCAATTCCTTATCACCTCTGTCTTCTTAGGATCAACCTTAATGTCATCACCTAATACCACATGCCCTAGAAAAGCAACCTCTTTTAACCAAAATTCACACTTTTCATATTTACCAAATAACCTTTCATCCCTCAAGATTTGCAACACTACCCTCAAGTGATTCACAAGCTCTTCCTCACTCCGAGAATAAATCAATGTATCAATAATAAAGACCACCACAAACATATCAAAGCAGGTTTTGAAAAGCCCAATCACGAGATCCATAAATATAGCCAGTGCATTAGTCAACCCAAAAGACAACCACAAATTCAAAGTGCACATACCTAGTCTGAAAAGTCATCTTAGGAATATCTCCCTCCCTCACCTTCAATTGGTGGTATCCAGACTGAAGATCAATCTTAGAAAAGTGACTAGCCCCTTATAGTTGACCAAAAAGTTCTTCAATCGTTGGTAGAGGGTACTCATTCTTTATGGTAATCCTATTAAGTTGCTGGTAATCAATGTACATCCTAACGGAACAATTATTTTTCTTCACACACAACACCGGTGCACTCCAAGGTGACTTGCTAGGCCTTATGAAACCCTTCTCCAACAAATCCCTCAATTAAACCTTCAACTCCTTCAATTCCACCGGGGCCATACAGTAAGTGGGAATGAAAATGGGTTATGTATCGAGAAGGAGGTCTATACCAAAGTCTATTTCCCATTTGGGAGGAACACAGGGAAGCTCATCAGTAAAGACATCAGGAAACTCATTGACCACTGAAACTGACTCAGTAGAAAGGACCTTAGGGCTTTAAGACAAGAAATAAATCTACCCTTGACCACCACATTATGACTTTCCCACTCAAGGACGAGCTTATTAGGGAATTAAAATTTAACTTTATGAGTTCTACAATCAATAGAAATATGATATACATGTAACCAATCCATCCCAAGAATAATATCAAAATCCACCATATCTAATTCAACAAAATAATAAGTAAAGACCTTATGCAAAATGAACATGGGATAATTTCTATATTCTTTTAGCAATAATGGACTCATCAATGGGGGTAGACACATCATAAGGTTCACATAACAATTCAGGACTCACATGAATCTTTTTGGCAACAAAAGGAGTAATGAAAGAAAGAATGACACCTGGATCTATCAAAGCATACATATTATAATAAAAACCTTTAACATACCGGTGACAATATCGGGTACCTCATCCACCCTTTGCCTTCCTTAGAGAGCATAAAACTTATTTTGTCTTTGAGCACCTCCTTATTGGCCTTCCTTTTCCCTTTGACCCGCATTAGCACCTTGGCCTTGAGGACGACCATCTTTACCTTTGTTCTAGGCATGAGGACAATCAATAACCTTGTGACCCATTTCACCACAACCAAAGCAAGCATTAGAATTTTTTAAATATGGACCACCATGGTTTCTCCCACACTTTTGTCACTTAGGGTGGCTCATCCCACCATTTTCACCTTGAAATCTTAGGTTATCATTAGCAAATCTCTTGTTAGGAACATTCGAAGACCCTTGGCCTTGGAACTTGTGGCCTTGAGAAAATCGGCCACCCTTAGACCATTGGAAAGCACCTTCAAATTGAGCCCTCTTAGACTCACCACTTCTTCTCTTTCTAAGATTTTCCCCCTCTAGTTGCTCGACATATGTCATGAGCCAAGACAAATTCATATCACTCACTAGCATAGCAGTACGACACTCCTCATTAACCAAGTCGAACACTCCCGACACAAATTTGTTCATTCTAGCTCTAGGGTTGGTCACCAAATGTAGAGCATACTTGGAGAGATTGTTCAACTTGAGGGCATACTCCCTCACACTCATGGAATCTTGCTTGAGGTTTATAAACTCTATCATCTTAGCCTCCCTTAGCTTGATAGGGAAGAACTGATTGAGGAATGCGGCTTTGACCTCCTCCCAAGGAAAAGCATCATTATCTCTTCCTTTAATTTCCATTGGGTAAACCACATTTGGGCCACACCTTTGAGTTGGTAGGCCGCTAACTCCACTTTTTTCTCCGAATTGAACCCCCTGATAGATAGCACCTTATATACCTTATCAATGAACTCTTGGGAATCCTCTTCCATTTTGGACCCATGGAACTCCGATGGATTTATTCTTGTGAAATCCCTCACCCTTGAGGTCGGAGTGGGAGCATGTGGGGCTTGGACCCCTTGGTTTATTTGGTTGGTCATGGCATGGGCCAACATTGTGATGGCATCCCGGGACACTTCTTGGGCTACCCCACGATCTTGAGGAACTTAAAGAGGGGGAGGGGTTGGTTACTTCTTGAGAGTACAGGCTCTCTTTAGCCTTCCTCTTGGTATTAGCATGATCTAGAAGAAACAAGAGCATTCGTTAGGTTAAAACCTTGTATTTACACCTAAAGCATGATATAGACCATGAAGAAGTGAAACATTTTCTAAAATGCCTCATAGCCTCCCATTCATAGTTGTGGCGGGCTTCACAACCATGAGTAAGACTTTAATTGACATGGTGTTGGATTTTCAAGGACCATTAACAACCTAGTGCTCTGATATAAGGCTTGTCACGACCCAAGCCTAGGGCCTAGTCGTGACACGATGAATTGGGAACCCGAAGGGACCCCAAACAAGTCTCTTAGCATATCATTCATATATCCTTAGTTGTGAAAGTAAAACAAACATCAAGAAGTGATATAATTTAAAAAGGAAGTCGGACTAAGGGAAGTCTTTGGTATTCATAAAGTATAAAAGACTCAAGCTCATAACATAACATAATATAGTATAGTATCTAATAACACCTCTAAATTAGAAAGGGGTGGGGCCTAAGACACTTCCCGGGCTCACCCTCATAATAACAAGTGTTCAATATAAAGAAGTAGCGACATAGCAAGAGTAACATAGATAGTGTCCTTAGACTTGAGGACTCACTAATACTTTTCTCCGAAGTATCAAACTCGCCAAATGGAGGATGATCAAAGAGAGCTTCGGAGCCTATATGATAATATCATGTAGACATAGAGTACATGTTAGTATGTTTGAATGTACTAAGTATGCGGGATGTAATGCAAAAAAGACATAAGACAATATATTCAAAATGCATACTCATAAGCAATGCATATATAATCTCAATATGGCATACATGATCAATGCTTGTAATAAAACTTGCTTGTAAATCATTCAACATGAATAATATACCACAGATATATGGGAAGTGACCTCAACCGACATAGACCAAGAAGCTACAATTGGACTTCGAGGCTTGACACCCCCTTAATTTAGGTGATCGGGCATGACACCCCCGCCCCTCTCCCGCAAAGTGTGGTCTACTTGCCAAGGCAAACCAAATATGATAACATGAACTAGATTGATCTACTAGTATAGCAAGGGTAATAATCATAATCCTATGGTGGCACATAGTTTATAGACTAAAGACTTTATATAAGAACCCCTTGAGTCAAGCCCCTATACTAAGCCTCAATCAATGATAAGTCAAATCGCATGTAATACTTGAAATAATCATACTTTAATCATAACATGAATAGCTTGTACGAACATGACTTGAGTAGCTCATAAACATGACTAACCTCTACTAGTAAGTCTAACTTGAATATGAGAGTAGATCATAATCATACACGAACCCTTATTTTAACATGAATGATCGTAAAAGGTAAAAATCTTGAAATAGGACTTAACATGATACTTATAAAATCATAGATACTTTTCATGAATTCAGTGCATGCTTGAAAGTCCTTAATCATCATGAAGTCACTTGACTTGTAAATTATGTAATAGATCATCAATAACTTGAGAATTTTTGTCATGACATTTTATTAAACATTTGGTGGGTTCATGATACTTGTTCAAAATCATGCAATTCAAGAGTGAAATATGAAGAGTAAACTCAATGCAAATAAACCTACCAACATGTAGTAAAAACCTCATGTAGGGTACCTTGAAATTAGACAAATCAATTCATAGAATAAGCTTGAAATATATAGTCATTCATAATCAATCAATACTTCATAAAACTCTAACATGATTTAATTTCATAATCCATGATAAGAGATACCCATAGGTAATACAACTTGAAAACATGCAATTTTCATGAAAAGGGAAGGTTGGGCTCCATGGGTGAAAGGACCCATGGATGAAGACCCACATACCTTAAACCTTGAATTCCTTGAAATGAACTTAAAGTAGACTTAGAGCTTGAAATGAGTCCTTAAGTTCCCAAAATTGAGCTTGAAATCTTTAGATTTGAATGAGAGAATTGATAGAGTCTTAGAGAGGTTTTAGAGAGGGTTTTGTGAGTTATAGAGTTGAAAAATGACTAAATATAGGTGATTTCACGTTTAAGTGGGCATGGGGTTATGACCCCAATGCCTTTGGATGAAATAAGAAAAACCAAGGAAAATGTTACACTGGTTCGTGCCCCTGGCGCAGCGCGAACCAGACACGAACAATAAAATACACTAGTCTGCACCCCAGGCATGTCGCTGCCTGGGCGCGTACAGACACTGAACTTCAAAAAATTAGCGAAGATTATTTTTGACTATGGGTCTTCTAAAATTCAGGTTATACCCATTGCCCACTCAATTTTTCCCTTGATCAGGAATATGAAGTTGAATTTTTTAAATTACGCATGAATTTTGAGATATATGGAAATTACGATTATAGGGCATTCCGAAGTACATGAGGGGTGTTTCAAAAAAGATAAAGAAATTGTGCGTTATGTGGTTTGTTACACTATATTTTTAGAGCTTTTTGTGATTTTCATATTTTAATTGTTAATTTTTGACAAATATGAGTACAAAAGTGCCGATGAAATATAAGTTGCTTTTTTAAATATTCTATGAAATCGGATTATCAAATATCTAGGCATTGTGTTGTTTTGTTATCTGCAACAAGTTGTATTCTCAATACAGGCCTAATCTTTGAAAAACATATATTACCTAGACTTCAAATATCATGTTATATACTGAATTCATTCACTTCTTTATATATATTTTGAACATATTTAAACTGCCTATATAAATGTCAAATAAAGGAGTTCTGTATCATTTACTGACTTTAAAATATATCAAGGGTTTACCTGATTTATAACAAATTGAATTCAATTTGAACCATGTCATGATGCTTTTTTTTACAAGCAATGGATATATTGGACTACCATCTTGGTATAATATTATATATCATTTTCATACGAGCAAAAACAATACATTCACATATCATAACTCCTTCAATAGAAATAAAAATTATTTTATATATTACTTCACCTTCGGACATTAAAACGCTTGTAACAAAAAGGCAAAAAATTATATATTATTTATTGACTATAAATGTTCCAAAGATGTACCCTAATCTATACCCAATTAATACTATATTCATATCATGTTGTGATTTTTTCTAAACAACGGATAAATTTTGCTATCATGTCTGTGTCAGTATATATACCACTTTCTATACAAATGAAAAATAACCTATTCCTATTTCCTATATTGAATGTCTTTAATAGAAACAAAATTAATTTCTACACATTCCTGTACGCTAAATATACAACCAAATAATATATTTGTACGGAATGGGTAAAATAAATTAACGACTATTACAAGTATCAAGTTACTAATTTATGTGTTTATAATTTTTTTATAAGATAAATTTAACCATGTCTCTAATTTATGATTACTACGAATCTGGAGCCAAAAAAGTAAAAAGATTTACCAAAAATTTTAAAATGGTAAAGAAACAAAGATTGAAACCAAAAAGGTAAAGGCATAGGGACCCTTTTATTTATTTGATTAATTAAATCATAAAAATAAAAACTATACAATTAAAGATTGATTATTTTTACTAATGAAATATAAAATTACTAATCATTTAAAATACATAATTTAATTAATATATTAATTAAACAAAAATGAAACAATTATCAGAATTTAAATAAATGAATGGGAAAAGAAAATGATGAAAAGAAAGGGAATGGAAAAGCACTGAGGTCTTGCACCTTACAAAAGTGTAACAGTCCATATTTTACGTGTACTAGTCCTATGCATATGAAACTTGGATCTGGCTTGGTATTATATGTAATGCACTTAATTTTCTAGACAAATGGCAACAACAAAGGGGGCTTGGAGGTAAACTCTCGTATATTACAATGTGACTTGATTGAATGAGCATCAATTTTAAAAGAATTTAAATCTCAAATTGAAGGGATACATTTAGGTTTAAAGTTCAAGATGATAGAGGGTATATGAATTTTAAGTTAAACTAAGGAGATCACGGTCTTAAACGAAATAAATGAAGTGACGTGCTTGTTGGACTTTAAGAAGCTAGCAGGTGAGTCACATACTTGCTTAACTTAAATGAGCTAGGTAGATAGGGAAGATTAATTCATACATTAGTGGACACACTTGAGACCCTAATTAAGTGAAAAGGAAAAGAAAATGGAGATGAGGCCTAACACCTAATTTATGCAAGACCAATAAAGCATAAGGCCCAAGCTAAGGGCGTAAGTTTGCCCATGGTTTGATATTAGAAAGGGACAAGATTCATAACCCAAAACAATTAATTAAAGGGCCCAAGTACACTCACCACCTACTTTATATTTTTTTCCCAAAATAAGTGAAAAAAAAGACAAAAACAAATAGCCAAGGCCCAATGAATTGAAGTCAACAAAGGCCTAAATTAAATGACTAAGTAGATGCTCACCTAGTTGACATTTTAAAGCCAAAATGAGCCAAGAAAGTTAGCCAAAGAGGTCCCCTTTAAAAGGGTGAGAATCAACTCATTATTGTTCATTTTACCTTAGAAAAATTTCAGATCTTATAAGTTTCCCTCTTTACTCTCTCTTGACTTTATAAAGAAGTCTTAGAAAACCTCTAAGGTTCTTAAACAAGCCCTCATCCTTGAAGTTAAGGTAAGTGAAAATAATTAAGAATTTAGCATAATTCTCCCATGAAAAACAAGAAAAGTATGTTAATTATGCTTGTGTGTAATTATTGGGCAGCATGTTTTCAAAGGTTTCTGCTCTCTTTTCTTATTTACGAAGAGACTTTTCTATTCTTGATTGGTTTAATTATAAAGGGAGGTTGAACTTCCTAAAGGAGTTTGATGTCGCCCAAACTATACCTCTCAATGAAGTACAAGCGATCGCTGTCAAAATATAGAACCTAACAGTGGTTAGGGTTGATCCTACAGGGAATAAAGTTTAGAGATGGAGTAATTATGAGGAATTAGGATGAATAAATCTACTTATCTCCCGAAAGGAGGGGGTTGCAAAATGTAGTAATTAAACCTAACCAGAATTACATAATATTCAAAGAAGGACTAGGGCCAATTCCTGGATTACACATGCAAAAAGGCTTGGTTACTTAGGTGTCTACAAAGAAAAGGGAATCGACAAGTTCAAGTGTTGTGAAATCAATGTGAAAAGTAATAAGGGTATTGTGTTCCCCATGATCTCCTAACTTAGTATAGCCAGATAATCATAACCTTCTCTAGTACGTAGCATGTTGAACTGGTAAGTTAAGTTTAGCTAACTCTTTGATCTAGGAGAGAGGCAAATTTCACTGCATGATTTAATCCATCCCTTCTGTGTTGCATTACTAACCCTTACATTTTATTCCACTACATCATCCCTTGATCCGATTAGGTTGATTAGATGAAAGGGATCACATTGAATCTTGTTAATTATTTCTTTGCCATTCATTACCCCCTTGATCTAGTAAGTAAGAATTAGGTGAGTTCTAACATTTACCACTATTAAAGTGCATTCTAAACTACGAGATAATTAATACACACATGCATACTTTCCAAGGATTGCGGATTATCTGACTTTTAGTTTGTTAGTTCTTCATGGTTCCCACAACCCTAGTTGTGGATTTAGCTATGCATGATCATTGAAGATGAAAGAATTATGTTATGAAATAGCATAATTAAACACTTACAATGATGAATTGAAGAACAATAAATCCAAAATCTCCACAAGAAACCACAATGTAAAAAATTAAAATTAATCACAAGTAAAAAGTCTCAATGTTCTCATTGCTCTCTGATTCATCCCCCTTCTAAAAAAACCTAGAAAAAAACTATTTATAATAAGTAATGACCAAATCCAAGATGAAATAGAAAAATTGAAATCGGCAACTCAGATGGATAAGGTTACGGGATGCAGATGGAATCACGACCCATAATTGGGCTTTGTAATCTTCTTTGAGCAAAATCCTTCTTCAACCTACGAACTCCTCCTACGGGCCGTCTTTTGACTTATGGCCCATAAAGTGTTTCCTCTGCTAACTTTCCAACAAATCTTCAAAATCTTGATTTTCCAAGCACAATCTTATCCATGACCCATCACCTGACTTATGACTCGTGGGAGCCCTCGTCTGATAACAGTTCAGCACCTAGTATATTTTCTGATCTTCAACATACTCACACATGTGGGTCGTAAGTGATTCTACGGCTCGTCTGACAACTCATACCATAAATATCTAAAAATCAACCCTTCACTAGATCTTACCTACGAAACCATCCTACGGCTCATTGAATAAACCACGACCTGTAGAAAGCTCCGTACATTCTCAAAAACATAAAATCTACAGAACTTTGCCCAAAATTATCTCGACTACTAAAATTCCAAAAACCAAACACAAAATCACATCAAACCTAATATCGCTATGAGAACACACAAAATTCCAAGTTGTAAGCATCAAAAGTGTTGTATTTTAGCAGTACATCAACAACCTCAACTTAAAATTATTACTTGTTCTCAAGAGACGGACTCAATCTACATAAGTAGTAAAAAAACACACAAACCTCAATCTAATGACATACATCATCTCCAAATCAATCACAGATACCTAATAGAAGGTATCAATGCATATCAGACAGTTATCGAACAAACTCATGTAGATCAACACATGATAATGCTACTATGGAAAGCAAGGTAATCATAGATAAGTAATGATCATTATAATAACCTAGAATTAACAATGTAACTCAAGTGCTTTCACAAAAAGAAGTCATATATTTCAGTCATGATAGTATATTCAAATTTAATACTTCGGACTGGCAAAAGCACTCACACTCACAACAATTATTCAAATACTACAAATAATACCATATGGTTGCACCTATCATACTCACAACAACTATACAAACACTGTAAATAATACCATATGCTTGCCCCTATACTCATGGCCATGACCTTCGACAACTTTGACTAGGATCACTATAGAACTTTCTTAGCTTGTAACGTAGGCTTAGGAAGCTTTGGTATGATGTTTTTGGAATGTAGTGATAGATGACCCTCCTTGACACTGTATTAATTTGCACTTTTTCCATACCAATATTGATATTTTCAACTCATTATTCCCTTCTCCTATTTCAAACCTTTCTGGGTGCCTTATTCAAGTTTTTCAGCTCATTGGCTTTTATTTTTCATATTCTTTTTTTAGCTCACAATTTAGGCATCTATTTATTTTTCTTGCACCTAGTTAAAAGTTTACCCTTTTTAATACATCACGAGCTTCTGTCCCCATTTGTTGTGATTTTCATTATACTAGTCAATTGAGGCTTTTGGCCTGAGTTGAGGTGCACAATATCCAACTTATAAACTAGGGACACTTTTGGAAGCCACTCTCAACTTAGGCTTTTAGCCTGAGTCGAGGTGCATAATATTCAAAGAAGGACTAGGGCCAATTCCTGGATTACACATGCAAAAAGGCTTGGTTACTTAGGTGTCTACAAAGAAAAGGGTATATGTAAAGCTCAAACATTAGGATCAAGGGATACATCAAGCATTTGGCTGGTCATTTAGGCTATGTGGAGTAATATGAAAATTGCCTAAGATCCTTTCCTAACCAACTAACCTATAGTCTTAGTCAAAGTAACATTGCAAGTTCTGAATTGAAACATAGTATAAGAATCATGTAATAAAGCTCACACACACTTGGTAGTTATTACACTATCAACTCAAACTCTCAAATCATGCTTTTCGTCACAATTAAATCTCAACTTATGAGGACAAACATGGTCAATCACTAATTTCACATGGTCATTATAAAAATTACATAACAACCATTAATCATGCAAAAGTGGGTGGGTATTATTTTTTAGCAAACATGCTGGTTCAATAGAAAATAAATGTCCTTAGGGAAAGAACATAGGCAAGAAAACCCCACGGACTCCAAAATTGGGATAGTTATAGGCCTTGTTTACTTAGACTTTGCTGGGGCCAATTACTATCCACACCCCATCAAAAAGGATTTGCACTGTCCTCAATACAACAAAATAAACCAAAATAAAGTTAGAGTTTACATGTTGTCCAAAAATGCCTCTAGGTCATAGAATAGGACAAGGGCCAACACTTGTCCCGAGCTCACCCTCAAAGTAATGACATAAAAGAAAGTAGCATAATAGGTAGATAGAAGGTGGATTGACCTTGGATAATAGGACTCACCACAAGCAACTCTCACAATCTAAGCTAACTGTCAAGAACTAGTTGAAGATAGTCTCCGATCCCTATATGGTTAGATCATGTAGGCAAAGAGTATGTGTTAGTATGTTTGAATGTACTAAGTATATGGGCATGCAATCCATATGAACTTATTAAACCTGCATTCAATGTTAGATGATAATGACACATAGAAGTATATAAGAAGGAATAATATTATTTTAATATGCCATGAAATCCATGATGCATGAAATGTCAAAAATACTTTATACATAATCGAGATGGGACCTCTACCAACATAAGACCAAGTTAGCTATAACTTGGACCTTCGTCGTCTTCCCTACAATGGATAAAGAGGTAAACCACTTGCCAAAGAGTCACGACCCAAGCCCTAGACGTGACCAGCGAATGGGGAACCTGAAAGGACCCCAAACAAGCCTCATAGCATATCATTACACATCCTTGGTCATGGAAGCAATGTAAAACAATGTAAGAAATATAAACAAGGGGAATTGGGGCTAAGGGAGAGAGAGATTTATACTTAAATAGCTTGAATATCATAAGTGAGTCAAAGCTCAAGCATAATACATAACATGTCCAACAACACCTCCACTACATAGATAAGAGCGGGGGCCAAGACAAGTAATCGGGCTCACCCTCATAGTTAATACATATATAAAAGAAAGATAGTCTTAGAACATAGTATAAGAGCATAGTCATTGTCCCCAAAATGGAGGACTCACCAACGGCTAACTTGAACAATTCGCCTAGCCACAAGAAGAATCAATAGGAGCTCCGGTTCCTACATGGTAACATCATGTAGGCATAGAGTATGCTT
>DF361000.1:11534-33185 GCA_000787875.1 Solanum virginianum | reverse complement strand
GTATGTGGGATGCAATGCAACAAGAGATAAGCTTCATAATCAACATACATAACAATAGACAATAGGCATGATATAGCAATATGACATGTATGATCAGTGCATAAGTAAAACATGCTTAAGTGACCCATGCTCATATAGGATATCATATGTGTAGAAGAGACCAAACAAAATTTCCAAAGTACGAACCCCTTGGTATGTTAGTGATGTTGCCACCCCATCACTTAGGTAGATGCATATAACCCTCATCTAGGTTGGTGATAATGCCACCCCATCACCTAGGTGGATGAGTAATAACCCTTATCTAGGTTGGTGATAATACCGCCTCATCACCAAGATGGAGAAGTACAAACCCTTCACTAGGTTGATGAGTATTAATCCCCATCTAGGTTAGTGATAATGTTGCCCTATCACTAGGTGGATGAGTACTAACCCTCATCTAGGTTGGTAATAATTTTGCCCCATCACTAGGTGGATAAGTATAAAACCTTCACTAGGTTATCCGAGTGCTCAAACCCCCCGAATTGAACACGATCGATTCTACACTTTATATAGGATTCATCTTATGCTCTAGTGCAATACTTCATATAGGAATAATCATATACATAATCTCATTTCATCATCATAACATCATTCATATCATATCTCATGCTTTGGACCTTCATTTCCTCAAGAAACTATAACCGGACTTTTTATCAAACACCTTGGGCGTGTGCAGTGGGGGTAAAAGACCATACAATTCGGAGATGAAATCATGCAAGAAAATCTGTAGTAAAACCATCAATCAACATTTTGCAACACCCCCAAGACATTTCATCAAACTTCCTCATCAAATCCAACATTAGATCCAAGATTTAGAGCTCAAAACATGCTAAAACAACCATACTTTCATGAACTAAACTTCCTCATCAAATCCTACATTAGATCCAAGATTTAGAGCTCAAAACATGCTAAAACAACCATACTTTCATGAACTAAAATCACTGTGTAATAAATTTCTCAATATACAAGACCCATATGTAAAATGGACTTTAAATCATGAAATATTAGTAAAAAGGAGACTTAGGCACCATGGGTGAAAGGATCCAATAGCTCAAGATCACATACCTTAACTTTGGAGAGCCCTTGAAGAAGATTGGAAATGGAGACTTGAAGTTTGAGTGGGATCCTTGATGAAATCCTTAAGATTCGTCTTGAGTTTGGGACCCTTGAATCTTGAGGAGGACTTGGGGCTTGACTTGGTTTCCTAGAATTTCAACAAGACTTCTTGAAAACCTTGAGAATGGATGGAGAATTTGATGAAGATTAGAGAGGATTTTGAGAGATTTTTGGTTGGTTTTTGGGGTTCAAAACGGCTAGAAAATGAGGGATTTTTGTGTATATAGGTATAGGGTTATTATCCAATTTCCCTGGAGTGAAAAAGAGCAAACTTCGGAAAACTTCGGAACTCTTTGAACTGGTCTGCATCGCGGACAACTATTGTTTTTGCAAAGTTTCACCAAAAATTATTTTTCTTAGAACGAAGAAAGTATACCTTTTAGTACTCGTTTCCCTACACAATATTTCCCTCTTAACAAGAATATGCAGTCGGATTTGCAAAATTCTGCATGAATTTTGAGATATTGAATTAAGAACATCATAAGGTCTCTCCGAGCTACATGGAGGGGTGTTTAAATATCCCGAATTTGAGATATAAGGGAATTACGATTATGGGGGTATTCCTAGGCAAGTGTGGGGTGTTACAATATCTCCCTCTTGGGAAAGTTCATCCCCAAATGTTGAAGAAATGTATATAAGAAGAGTAGTCATGAACGGATCAGCCCCAACAAGAATGCAACAATACATTTAAAACACCATTTTCAAAATCTCAACATAAGTGTCAAAAATCATCATGAACTTGTAAACATGAACATGGATGCATGAAAATAACATAGGGACTGAAACATAAGACTTGAAATCACAGGAAGGGGTTAAACATGTTATCATAAGCTTGAATAAAATGAAAGATGTATGAATATCGCTTTTCTATGCTCGCTCCGGCTTCTCGGGAGACACTTTCGGCTTAACGATTCTTCCAAAGGGCCTTAATGAACACCTCATCCTCATTAATCAACTTCTCCACTCATCCAAAATTTCAAAGAGTGCTATAGCACTAGAGTCACCAACACATCCCCTCAACCTAGAAGCATGATAAACAGGATAAGCCATACCCCTACCATAGGTAATTTCCAAACTTATGCAACCTTACTAATCTCTTTCTACACTATATAAGTACTCATAATCCTCACCTCAATTGTCAACCCTAAATACACCTAGCCCACTTGGTACTATAACCACCATCTTCCCCTTGGGAGACAACCTCCACCCTATAACCTTCTCGCCCAAAACTTCCAACTCTAATGAGGCGGAATCAAGGCCTTCCCTAATCTAGACCTCTTAACCCAAGAAGATTTGGAATCATCAAGAATGCAACACCACCATGCTCAACTTCCCTCAACTTAACGTCTAATCTAACCAACTAATGGACCCCACTTATCTCCTCCTTGCCACCAACAACAACACATGCTAGGCCACCTAGAGCACTGACTGCAACATTAGCCTTATCGGTGAAAAATAATGTACACCAATTGATAATCCTTATGAATTCTAACCACCTTCTTGCTATCCACAATGCCCACATATTATAGCTAGCAAACAACCTCTCATTTTCCCAAGGCTTGCAACACTACCCCCAAATGATTCACAAGCTCTAAACAAATCAATACCTCATCACTAGAGACCACCACCAATATACCAAGGTAGGGTCTTAAGACCCTATTCATGAAACCCAATAGACATAACCAGTGCACAAGCCCACCTAACAACTCCACCCATAATCAAAATCCTCATTCCTAGTTTAATTGGGAAGTATCATGATCATCCAATAAGAAGGGTTCCAATTTTTTCAAATGAACAATTTGAAGACCTATTGAATCTAACAACTAATTGCAGAGTTGATCATTTAGACCTTTCAATTCATAGATATAGATCTTGGACCTATGAATGGGGATATTTGGATATCACATACCCTCTTACACATGAGAACAAAACCTGAGCCTCAAATCAACCTTAAAGAAGTGACTAACCCATCGTAGTTGATCAAATAGATCGACCATCCTTAATCATCATATTATAACCTTAAGAGTTATACACTCACTAGAAAAATGCTATGCAAGTAGCCCAAACTACCACAAGACCTCCAACCCATCAAGCTAAGTTCAACAAGACCACAAGACAAGGCTCTATGCAACAAGAACATGGGACAACCCTTATAGACCCCCTTCTCAATCCATCAGTGCTAAGTCGTCATCCCACAAGAATACTTATAATATACATATACATACTTTGAAAGAGGCAATAGTCATATTTTTTCAAATCATTTCAATGCACAATTGGGCTTAAAAACCAAACACCATTTATAAGAATTCAAATGCCAAAATCATAATTTCATAGTCATAATACTCATGCATAGGTTTTTCAAAATAATTCGTGTACATGAATGCATATGCTATGAACAATGAGGAAAAGACATAGGTAATTAAGACTAAATTTAAAAAAAATCAACATTTATAATATGAAGTTGAAGTGAAAGCATAATTAATTCTATACTTAAACTCATAGTGCAATCTCTCATGCATAAATAATTTCAAAA
This sequence comes from Solanum virginianum, assembly GCA_000787875.1. Classification (NCBI taxonomy): domain Eukaryota; kingdom Viridiplantae; phylum Streptophyta; class Magnoliopsida; order Solanales; family Solanaceae; genus Solanum; species Solanum virginianum. Next base: position 29,497 of record DF361000.1, on the reverse strand, counting down.
GGGGGACATGCATATTTATAACTTCATAAATTCAAGGTAAATCCTCATATAAAGGTTTAAATCACATTAAAAACATCAAATAAACACTACCCATGCATCAATAGAACTTTCAGAATTATAATATTCGAAACTCTAAACTAAAATAAGCAAAGTTCATGTAGGTTTCCTTGAAAATAGTTTTGGGTCTCCTCGATCGAAAGGGATCAAATGACATATATGATCAATGCATAAGTAAAATATGCTTAAGTAATCCATGCTCATATAGGATGATCGAAAGGGATCAAGGATCGATCCTCATACACATGAATCCTACTAACTAAGAAATATCAACTCCCAGACCTATCAAATTACCCTAATCAAAACGTCAGTCACAATATGGCCTTACATAGGGATAACTAAGTCATAGTAGCAACAACAGAAGAGAACCTACTCACAATCTCCAGTAATAGCCCACTAAACCTAAGAGGCTCCTAATATCTAATGAAGTCAAAGATCTAGGCTAATTTCTAATCACCATCATCTTACTAAGGTCCACCTTAATACCATCACTCGGCACCACACAACCTAGGAAGGCAAACTCTTACCACAAAAATTCCTATCTCTCCTACTAGCACCTGACCTTCTTCCTTAAACTTGTAGTACTACCCTCAAACGACTCACATGCATTACCTCCTTTGGGAATGAACCAAATTATCATCACCAAAACCACTATAAAGCTACTAGAGTCGGGACTAAAGATCTTACTCATGAGAATTTTAGGCATAACTGACACACTAGTCAAACTAAAGACACGACCTCAAACCCAAATATCAGAAAGGGATATTCAAGGCCTCATCTACCATCAATAACAACTCTATTACAGAGAAACTTAGGTTCAACACCTCCAATTCTCACAAGATGATAAATGCAACCCCTTAAAGATTAATTGTACCTTATGATAAGAAATGGACCTACCTCCCCTGCTACAATTTATCAAACCCTCACTCAAAGATGGACTCATTAGGGGGTCAGTTCTAACTCTATGGGTCCTACCACCAAGGAGATACACATGCATGCAACTATTTCATCCCAAGTACAACATCAAAATCCACCACATCAAATCCAACAAGCCCCAAAGCAAGACCTAATGTAATACAAACCCAGATTAACACCTATGAAATTTCTAGAAACAATATACCCAACAAAGAGAATATACACCAAAGATCCACATAACCACATGGGCACACAAGAAGCCCCACCATTAACTAAACGAATAGAGAAGAAATAGTGAAACTCGGATCCATCAAAATCAAAACCTTCTACTTACCTTTCTTCGCCTTTGTCCTTGAAGTGACATGATAAACTAAGAGCAAAGAACATTCGTTAGAGGAAAAAGCCTTATTTCACTTCTAAAGCACGACATAGACCATGATGAAGGAAAACATTTCCTAAAACATCTAATAGCATCCTACTCATAGTTGTGGTGCACAACACAACCATGAATAAGACTCTAATCGACGTGGTGTGTTGGACTCTAAGGATATATCAATGTAGTGCTCTGATACCATCTTTGTCACGATCCAAGCCTAGTTTCTAGATGTGATTGATGAATGGGGAACTCGAAAAAACCCCAAATAAGCCTCATAACATATCATTACACATCCTTAGTCACGAAAGCAATATGAAACAATGTAAGAAATATAAATAAGGGGAACTGGGACTAGGAGAGAGAGAGATTTATATATAAATAGCTTGAATATCATAAGTGAGTCAAAGCTCCAGCATAATACATAACATGTCCAATAACACCTCTACTACATAGTTAAGAGTAGTGGCCAAGACAAGCAACCAGGCTCACCCTCATATTTAATACATACAAAAAAGAAAGATAGTCTTTGAATATAGTATAAAAGAATAGTCATTGTCCCCGGAACGTAGGAATCACCAAAGGCTAACTTGAACAATCTGCCTAGCCATAATAACAATCAATAGGACCCCTGGTTCTTGCATAGTAAAATCATGTAGGCATAGAGTATACATTAGTACATTTGAATGTACTAAGTATGTGAGATGCAATGCAACAAGAGATAAACTTTATAATCAATATGCATAACAATAGACAATCGGCGTGATATAGCAATATGACATATATGATCAATGCATAAGTAAAATATGCTTAAGTAATCCATGCTCATATAGGATCTCATATGTGTAGAAAAGACCAAAATAAATTTCCAAAGTAAGAACCCCTTGGTATGTTACTGATGTTGCCACCCCATCACTTAAGTGGATGAGTACTAACTCTCTTCTAGGTTGGTGATAATGCCGCCCCATGACCTAGGTGTTGATGAGTACTAACCCTCATCTAGGTTTGTGATAATGTCGCCCTATCACCAAAGTGGAGAAGTATAAACCCTTTACTAGGTTGATGAGTACTAACCCCCATTTAGGTTAGTGATGATGCCACCCAATAACTAGGTGGATGAGTACTAACCCTTATCTAGATTAGTGATAATGCCACCCCATCACCAGGTAGAGAAATACAAACCCTTTAATAGATTATTCGAGTGGTCAAACCCCCCAAATTGGGCATGGTCGATTCTACAGTTTATATATGATTCATCATATGCTCTAGTGCAACACTTTATATAGCAATAATCATATACATAAGCTCATTTCATTATCATAACATCATTCATATTATATCTCATGCTTTGGACCTTCATTTCCTCAAGAAACCATAACCAGACTTTTTATCAAACACCTTGGGGGTGTGTAGTAGGGGTAAAAGATCATGCAATTTGGAGATGAAATCATGTAAGAAAATCTATGGTAAAACCATCAATCAACACCTTGCAAATCCCCCAAGACATTCACATCAAAACCTCTCATCAAATCCGACATTAGATCCAAGATTCAGAGCTCAAAACATGTTAAAACAATCATACTTTCATGAACTAAAATCACTGTGCAGTAAATTTCTCAATATACAAGACCCATATGTAAAATCAACTTTAAATCATGCAATATTAGTAAAAAGAATACTTAGGTACCATGGGTGAAAGGACCTAATGTTTCAACACCATATACCTTGACTTTGGAGAGCCCTTGAAGAAGATTGGAAAGGGAGACTTGAAGTTTGAGTGAGATCCTTGATGAAATTCGTAATATTGGTCTTGAGTTTGGGACCCTTAAATCTTGAGAAGAACTTGGGGTTTGACTTGGTTTCCTTGAATTTCAATAATACTTTTTGAAAACCTAGAGAATGGATGGAGAATTTGATGAAGATTAAAGAGGATTTTAAGAGGTTTTTGGTAGGGTTTTGGGGCTCAAAACGGCTAAACAATGAGGACGTTTTGTGTATATAGGTATAGGATTATTACCCAATTGTCCTAGAGTGAAAAAAAAGTAAACTGTGGAACTTTTTGAACTGGTCTAAGTCATAGACCCATCGCAGACAGCTACTATTTTTGGCAAGTTTCACCAAAAAGTATTTTCCTTGGCATGGGCAAAGTATGCCTTGTAGGTACTCATTTCTCCACACAATATTTTCCTCTTAACAAGAATATCCAGTCGGATTTATGAAATTCTACACAGATTTTGAGATATTAAAAAAATACATCATAGGGTCTCTTCAAGCTACGTCAAGGGGTATTTATATATCCCGGATTTGAGATATAAGGGAATTACAATTATGGGCGTATTCCTAGGTAAGTGTGAGGTGTTACCCAAAGTAGATCCTTAACATAATCATCTCTTAAAAGGGGCATAAACATGAACCTATGTTTGGCATATAGTTATGGGACTTGAGTATTTATATAAGGGTCCTTGGGGATATCCCCCTCACACAAGCCCGCTCAGTGCTAAGTCATCATCTCATATGAGTACATATACATGTATGTTCTTGAAAAAGAGGCATAAGTCTTATCAATACATACCATGCATACTTAGGCTTAAAAGCTAAACATACTTCATAATCATGTATACTTGAGCTAAAAATCCAAATCATACTTCATGTCATACTTTCATGCATAGGAATAGCTCCTTCATTAATAATGGTGAAAACACCCTTAATTTCTGAAAGAGCAATATCATAGACATTATGTAATCACATTCTTGTCATACCCATACTTGCTTGAAAACATCATCATTATTATAATTGGGACTTAGCTCATATCATAAACTTCATAAAAATCAATGTTCATGTATGCAGATGCCCTGAATGATAAGAGAATAGCATGGGCAATAGAGATTTATATCTCAAACAACAATATAAGATGAAATTCAAAGTAAATCCATGAAGAAATTCACATTTAAAGAATACTTGAGATTACCTATGCCTAAATCCAATATTTAAAGGGACATGCATATTCAAAACTTTATAATATCAATGCATTTCAACATTTTAGGATTTAAATCACTTTAAAAACACTAATTAAATACATCCCATATCTCAATTGAATCAAATTAACATTAATTTAAAAGAACCATATTCAAAGTAAGCTTAAATTTCATAAATCAAGGAGTAAAAAGTGTTTGGGGTCTTCATGATTGAAAGAGATCATGAATCAATCTCACATATCTTAGGTATCTAGAAGAATTAAGAAGAAATCGATTAGAAACAAGACCCTTCCTTGAGCTCCACGTTGAATCTCCAATGGCACACTTGAGAGGAGTTCTTAGAAGAGAGAATTTGAATATTCTAATTGTGATGAATGAATTTGAATAAGAATGAAGGATTATAGATCTTTTCAGGGGTTCGGGATATGGTAGAAAGTCACAAACAATGCTTAGAATTCACCAAAATTATGAGAAAACCATTAATAAAATGAGCATTAAAAAGAGTCCAGGTTGCCCATGAATGAGCACCACGGCTCGTCAACATGACCACAGACTACACAAAGTCCATGGTAAGGGCTTTCAGACACTTAGCAATATTTCAAACAAGGTCATTTGCACTAATGGCTTCACAATTTGCACAATAATCTATGGTCCGTACAAGCTTCCATACAAAGATCTAAGTTCTAAGATGGTGATTTGATACTTAGAAAATTCTAAACTAACACCATCACAGGATACCACCATGAGCCATGATAGGTTGTATGGCCTGTACAAGGAGTCATAGCGGGTGCCTTAGCCACACTGTGACTTCTAAGACAAGGGCACCTATCGTGAGCCACTGTCATGACCAATGGTGAGTACCACGAGCCGTGAAGGGAGTCTAAGCCTAGTAGTGTGCCACTTGGTCTTAAACTCCACCCTAAGCCCAAGCACACCACACACAAGGCCAAGGGCCACCCTTAGGCAGCCTTCACCACTCGTGGACCCCACCATGACTTGTGAAAGTGACCATGGAGTTTCACCTTGGTCAAAAACTCCCAGAACATTAAGTTTTAAGCATCCATAATATCTCACATGATCTAAGCCCTTACAACTGGATTGCATCTCCGCGAACACCACAGTCTACTGTACTATTATCGAAGATGTTAGCTGAGCCTCCACATTCTAAGGATGCCTCCATTATTGTTGAGCCTGAGAGGGCCCACTTCAATGGGAGATGAGACATAGATGGTTCCCACTACTACTTCCTCCACTGCGTCAGTGGCCATACCGATAAGTCCATAGCTCACGGGTATAGTATATATATCTGCTAACTTTATTTAGGTTCTGGTGGAATAATAGGCTCACAATGAATCACAATTGGCTCAGTCAGTTCAGTACAGTCGGCCTTGGATACGCAAAGCCATTGCTAAGTCAGAGAAGTGCATGATAGAGTGCTACCAGGCCATATTTGACTAGTAGATGGGAGTTCCATAAGGCTGGGTAGATACATTTTAGAGGTATTTGGAGGACCACTTTAGTACTACTCAGGGTCCTAATTTTTTTACCATCACGACATGCAACAACTTTGTGAGGAGAAGAGAGCAGCAACACCATTTTTGTTGACCATATCCATGCCTTCTATTAGTCCATCGATGTTGGACTTATTTGTGAAGGAGCCCTCTGTTCACGTCTTTGATAAAAGGTGATGTGCTAGCGATGATGTTTTAGATTTTTCATTGAGACATGCTTAGAGAAAGAAGTCATAACAACTTGTCACTGCTAGATGAGCCTCTATTTTGGATGAGGAGATGTGGCTTATGAGGAAGCGAGAGTTAGCAGGGGGTGCTAAAACCTAATTACCAGCTACACTAGAAAAGAGACTACTCATCGGTTTAGGGTAGTGAGTCACAGATGACACCAACTCTTAGACACCCAAAGTTTGTTTCTTTTTTACCCCTATTTGTTCTTTTATATTTATTTTGGTGCAGGGAGGACATTACACATATATTTTGATAGGGTGTGGGTAGTTATAGGCCTCAGCGAAGTTTGAGTAATCAAGGCCTATATCTACTCATATTTTTGAATCTGTGCGATTTTTATGCCTGTTTTATTTCCATAAGGACATTTATTTTCTATTGAACCAGTATGCTTAGGATGTATAAGTAGTCGTAGTGGCATACTGTTCTTATATCAGTGGCATGTATAGATTTGACTTGAAAATGATACCCCTCTATTTTTGATTGATATGTTTGTAGATAGTTTTGATAGTAACTGTGTTAAATCTTTGTATGACATTGTGTATTTTGATCAAATAAGGCTGATTTATGATAAAAAGCATGATCTAAATATCTAAATTGACAATGTTAATTAGTGCCAGGTGTGTGTGAGCTTAATTGCATAATTCTTATATTGTGTTTCAATCCAAAACTTTCCCTATTAGTCTAATTAAGACTGTAGGTTAGTTGGTTAGGAAAGGATCATATCTTATTTTTCATTATAGTTCACTTAGCCTAAAGGGCCAACCGAATAAAGTGTGTAATCATTGATCTTAATGTTTGAGCCTTACATGTACCTTTTCTTTGGAAATCCCTATGTCACCTACCTCATTGTGTGTGTAAATCTTGAATTTGGCCCTGGTCCCTCCTTGAATATTGTGCACCTTGAATCAACTACAAGCCTAAGTTGAGGGTGGCTCCCAAAAGTGGCCCTGATACATTAGTAGGACATTGTGCATTTTAACTCAGCACAAAAGCCTAAGTTAAGGTCACTAATAAAAAGAACCACAAAAATACTAGGATGGGAATCAAAGTAGTACAATGAAAAAGAGAACCATGAGATGGATGGTAGAAAAGATGAGTAATGCCAAAATAGAGCCAAAAAGAAAAGAATTGATAAAAACAAGGCAAAAAAGTGTAGAAGCATGAAAATACAACAAAAAAGGTTTAAATTGTGTGAAATGAAACAATGATTCATAAAAGTGTCAATGTTAGAAAGGTTAAGTGCAAAATAGTGCAGTGTGAAGGAGGGCATATAGTCACTATGTTCCAAATATATCATACCTATCCCCTAAGCCTCTGTTCCAAGCCAAGAAAGTCTTATAGTGATCCTAGTTTAATTTGTCGAAGTCATGATCTAGAATATAGGGGCAAGCTTATCGTATTGTACATGGTATTTGAATTTTTATTATGAATATGAGTGTATTTACTTAGTCCGTGGGATTAATAAGACTGTATCAAAGTATGAGAGATGAGACTTCTTTGTTTGTGAGGCAACTTAAATGACATTGTTCATTTTGGATTATTTTCCAGATTGTTGCTTATGTATATTGCCTTGACGGTTGAAATTACTATGTCATCTTTTGATCAGTTGTGTTTGCTTGATAAATTTCTTTTGTATGCAATGAATGTATTTTAAGGTATCTATTGATGACTAAGAGATGATATGTGCCATGTGATAAATGTTTGTATGTTCGCAGTTCTGCTAATGTTAGATCGAGTTCCTTGCTTGAGGACAAGCAACAATCTTTAGTTGATGGTATTGATGTGCCGCCAAAACATAACATTTTTAATTCTTTAAACTTGGAATTTTATGTGTTCTCTAGTAATTTTTAGTAGATTTGATTTATATTTTGTGTTGGTTTTACAGGATTAAACGATTGGGGTTACTTTTGTGAAGACTGCCATTTTTGTAGCTTTTTGGCCATGTACGAGATCACTTATGGGTCATGGTTTGATCCATGACCCATAAGTGGGGGTTGACTATTTTAGAACAGAGAGGAAGAGATTTTTTGATAATGATTTGACACTTAATAGGACGGGTCGTGGATCATTCCACATACAACCCATAGTCTTGTTCGTGGTTCAAGAAGAAGAAAAATAGGCGATACCTTGGACGAAGAAGACCACGACTCATAGTCCAATATATAAGTCTTGGATAAGGTTTCATGACAAGGCCCCATATTTCAGATGAGCAGTCTATGGTAACCCAAAAATGAGTCATGTAAACTTTCACAGTCCATGCTTTGGCTTGTAGTCGATTTTGAATTCGATTTTCCTTATCAATTTAAGATTTAGTTTTCTATGTTTTTAAATATTGGTTTTATTTATTTTTCTATGTGAAACTAGTGGAAAGATATAACATTACACATTATTATCAGTTTAAAGTTTATGCTTTGTGTTTTGGGCAGACAAAAACACTTTGTTCTTACGTTTGGATTTTTGTATTGCGATTTACGTGGAGATTTTGAATTTTTGTTCTTCAATTCTTCATTGCAAATATATAATTATGCAAACATCAATTATGATTTCATCATATACAATGAACATGAGTAGCTAAATCCATAACTAGAATTGTGAAAACCTTAAACTAACAAAGTAAAACCAAAATAATTCGTAATCCTAGGAAGGTGTGCATGCATGTATTATTTATCTCTTCGTTTTGATTACTTTGTAATGGATGACAAATGTTAGATATTTCCTTATTCTTAATTTCCAGAACAATGAGGTAATAAATGGGAATAAGGATAAATAATAGGATTTGACATAAATATACTCATCTAACTAGCTTGAACGGCCTAAGGGATAGCTAAACTGGAACCAAGGTAAGGCTTAGTAATGCGACACCTATAGACGGACCAAGTTGCATAATGAAATTTATCTATTTGATGGACCAAGGACTTAGCTGAACATAACTTACCAGTTATACATGATACACATTATAAAAGTTTACAATTATGAGGTTATACTACATTAAGAATTAATGGGAAAAACATTACCCTAATTATCGTCTGTCATTGATTTTGTAATACTTGCATCCTTATTGATATTAGAATAGGTTTTAGTATTGTTATTACATCATAAACCCCCTTTTGGAAATAGGTTAATTAATTCTTTGAAATTGCTTTAATTATTTCAAGTCTAGACTATATTCCTCTTGGGATTAACCCTAACCATTGTTAGGTTCTATATTTGAACAACAACTACTTATATCTCAATTTAAAAATGTAATTTGGGCATGATTATATATGCTCCAGGAGGTCGGCAAAACATGGAGGCTTCACCTGATGTAGTTATAGGTACATTGTCTATCATTTCACATAATATATATGCATTAATTGACCCTGATTCTACACTATCATATATCACTCCACTAGTTGCGAGAAAGCTTAAAAAAACACCTAAATTATTGAATAAACCATTCGAAGTATCTACACCAACCGGTGAGTCTATTACACCTAAAAGGGTCTATTGCAACTATGTAGTAACTGTTTGTGACTGTGATATATTGGTTGACATTATTGAAATAGAAATGGTGGAAGTTTATGTTATAATGGACATGGATGGGTCTTTTCCTTGCTATGCCACCATGGATTGCCGAACTAAGAGAGTGTACTTCCACTTTCCAAATGAGATAGCCCTTGAATAGAAACACTTTTGGGACACCAAAGGGTAAGTTTATCTCTTATTTTTAGGCAAGAAAGATGATGTCAAATGGATATATATATATGTCATCTAGTTAGAGTGAGGAATGTGGAGGCAGAATCGCCAACTCTTCAATTTGTTCCAATAGTGAATAAATTTGTTGTTGTGTTTCATGAGTAGCTTCCAGGTTTACCTCCAAAATAAGAAGTAGATTTTGTTATTAATTGAATTATAGGCACTCAGTCTATTTCTATTCCTCCATATAGAATGGCCTTCTCAAAATTACGTGAATTAAAGAAACAATTAAAAGACTTGCTGGAAGAGGGTTTTATAATACCTAGTGTGTCCTCTTAGGGTGAAACAATGTTATTTGTATGTAAAAAGGATGACCCATTGAAAATGTGTATCAACTACCGACAATTTAATAGAGTGAAAATTAAGAACAAATATCCCCGCCCAGGAATGATGATTTATTTGATAAGTTATAGGGTGGCAAACATATTTCAAAAATCAATTTGATGTCAGGTTATCACCAAATAAGGTTAAAGGAAAATAATACATCGAAGACAACTTTTTGAACACGCTATAGTCATTTTAAATTTCTCATTATGTCATTTGAGCTAACAAATGCACAAGTAATTTTTATTAATTTGATGAATAGGGTATTCAAGCCATCCATGGATGTATGCATGATAGTATTTTCAGATGATATTTTAGTGTATTAAAGATTAGAAGAGGACCATGCAAATCACTTATGACAAACATTGCAACTTTTTTGTGATCGGTAGTTGTATGCCAAGATTTCCAAATGTGAATTTTGGTTAAAATCAATGGCATTCTCAGATAACATTGTATTCGACAAAGGCATAAGGGTTGATTCACAAAAGATAAGGGCCATGAAAGATAGGCCAAGGTTCACAACATCCACAGAAGTTCGAAACTTTCTAGAGTTGGTAGGGTATTACAAAAGGTTCATTAAAGGTTTTTCTATTTTAGCACCTCTAACTAAGTTAACACACAAGACAACCAAGTTTCTTTGGAATTATGCATATCAAAGATACTTTAAAGAGTTGAAAAGTAAGCTAACTTCTGCACCTGTACTAGGACTTCTAGAAGGCACAAAGGGATATACAATGTATTATGGTGCTTCAGGAGTTGGCTAGGATGTGTACTAATGTAGCATGGTAAGGTAATTGCTTATGCCTCAAGAAAATTGTGATCACATGAGAAAAACTATGCAACACTTTATCTTGAACTCTCAACAATTGTATTTACTTTAAAAATATAGTGGTTCTCAACAATTGTATTTACTTTAAAAATATAGCACCACTATTTGTATGGGGTTTATGTTGACATATATACTGACCATGAGAGTTTGAAATACATCTTTAAGCAGAAAGACCTACATTTGAGGCAGTGGAGATCGCTAGAGCTAATAAAGGATTATCATATTAATATACTATTCCATCTAGGGAAAGCAAATATGGTAACCGATGCTCTGAGTTGTAAGAAAATCATAAGTACTAGTGATCATATCGTGGTAAAGTAAGGGATGGCCAAGGATCTACGTCAACTAGCTAGTTTGGGAGTTCACCTTGTTGAAACTCCATAGGAAGGGATTGTAGTGAATAATGTTGTAGAGTGTTCATTGGTAATTAAGGTAAAAGAGAAGCAGTTCAATGATCCTATTCTACGATGTCTTAAGAAGAAGGTAAGTCAAGGTAAGATGAAGGGATTTAAGTTTACACAAGATGGAGTACTTTATTACCAAAATAGATTATGTGTGTCTGATGTTAATGGACTAAGAAGAAGGATAATGGGAAAAGCCTATCACTTAAGATAATCCATCTATACCAGATCAACCAAGATGTATTATGACCTAAAGGGGTAGGGAGGTATGGAAAAGGACATTATAGAATTGTGGCTCAATGTCTGAATTTCCAATAAGTCAAAGTAGAGCCCCAATGACCAGGAGATTATATGAAATGCATCGAGCTTTTAGCTTAGAAGTGGGACTTGATCAATATGGATTTTGTTACTGAGTTGCCTGGATCATTTTATAAGCTTGATTCCATATAGGTAATGGTTGATAGACTCACAGTCTTCCTGTTAAGGGTGACTACACAGCTGACGAGTATGAAAGGTTGTATGTTAAGGATATAGTTAGGCTACATGGGGTCCCTATCTCTATTATATCCTATCGGGAGCTGACTTCATCGCAAAGTTTTGGAAATCATTCCAAAGGTGTTTAGGAATTGATGTGTTGTCAAAATACAGCATATTTGATGCTTAAAACTTGAGATTTTATGTGTTCTTAATGTGACATTTATGGTTTTTATATGTTTTTGTGTTTGTTTTTGCAGGAAAAGTAGGTTGGCACAATTTTGGAAAAAGTAGAAGGTTTTGTTGGTTTTTAAAGGTATACGAGACCCCCTATAAGTCATAGCCTAGTCTATGAGTCGTAGAGGTAGTCTCGTAGATATTTTCAGTGTTGAAGCAAAATTGAAGTTCAGCCACACGAAATCCAGTTACGTGTCGTAGATCAGTCTACAAGTTGTATTGGAAGGTTTTGTAACAATTTCTAGTGTTATCCAGTTTTGGATCAAGTGCTACAGATATGGACTACAAGAGTGCAATACGAGTCATAGATGTCATGACCCAAGCCTAGGGCCTAGACCTGACATGCTAAATGGGGAACCCGAAGGAACCCCAAAAAAGCCTCATAGTATATCAATCACACATCCTTGGTTACGGAAGCAAAAATAACAATACAAGAGATATAAATAAGGGAAAAGGGAGTAAGGGAAGTCTTTGATAGCCTTAAAACATTCAAGAGTAGAGCTCATAGTAAATACGACAATTGTTCCAACAACACCTCTAACATAGATTGAAGCGGGGGCCAAGACACTTTCCAGGCTCACCCTCAAGGTATCAAGTGTTCTACATAAATAGACATTAAATAGTAAAAGTAGTATAGCTAGTGTCCCCAGACTAGAGGACTCATCAAAGCTTATCTTTTGAGATGCCAAAAGTAGCCACGTGGAGGATGATCTAGAGGTACTCTGGTTCCTACATGGTAACATCATATAGGCATAGAGTTTGCATTAGTACGTATGAATGTACTAAGTGTGTAGAATGCAACGCAACAAGACATAGCCAACATATTCAAAATGCATAATCATAAGCAATGGATAAGTATAATTTCGATATGACATGCATGATCAATGCTTGAGGTAAAACATGCTTGTAAATCATATAACTTGCAAATATAGATTACATGTGTGGGGAGAGACCATAATCATATACCAATCAAGTACTACTTGGAATCCAAGGCATGTCACCCCCTTGGAAGATGATTGAGGTATCTATCCCTCAACATGGTAGTATGGCCATGTCACCCCGCAACAAGGTGGTCGAGGTACCTACCCATAGGATGCAATGCAACAAGACATAGCCAATATATTCAAAATGCATAATCATAAGCAATGGATAAGTATAATATCGATATGACATGCATGATCAATGTTTGAGGTAAAACATGCTTGTAAATCATATAACTTGCAAATATAGATTACATGTGCAGGGAGAGACCATAATCATAGACCAATCAAGTACTACTTGCAATCCAAGGCATGTCACCCCCTTGGAAGGGGATTGAGGTATCTACCCCTCAACATGGTAGTATGGCTATGTCACCCCGCAACAAGGTGGCCGGGGTACCTACCCCTCAACATAAAAGTATAGGCATGTCACCCCCTTGGAAGGTGATTGAGGTATCTACCCCTCAACATGGTAGTATGGCTATGTCACCCCGCAACAAGGTGGTCGGGGTACCTACCCCTCAACATAAAAGTATAGGCATGTCACCCCCAATAAGTTGGTCGAGGTATTTACCCCTTAACATAATAGTATCGGCATGTCACCCCCAACATGGTGGTCGAGGTACCTACCCCTCAATATGGTAGTATGGGCATGTGACCCCCTAACAAGGTGGTCGAGTTATCTACCCCTCAACATAGTAATATGTGCATGTCACCCCCATCTCAACAAGGTGGTCGAGGCATGTCACCCCCTCAACAAGGTGATTGGACATGTCACCCCCAACAAGGTATGGTCAACTTGCAACACTATAGATAATTTTCATGAATTTAATACATACATACAAGCCCTTAATCATCATAAAGTCACTTGACTCATAAACCATGTAATAGAACATCAATAACTTGAGAATCCTTGTCAAGACATTTTATCGAACACATGGTGGGTGTGTAATTCAAATTCAAAATCATGCAATTCTAGAGTGTAACAATATGATAAAACTCAACATAAATCAGCCAACCAACACATAGTAAAACCCTCATGTAAGATACCTTGAAATCAATCGCCAAATCTCATAATAAATCATAGTTTCATAGCTCAAAACATGCATAGTCTCAAAAGGTAAAACGACTTCATAGTATAAGCTTTAAATAGATAAACATACATATACAATCAACATTTCATAAAAATCCCAACATAATTTGTAATCAAAATCCATAATAAAAGATACCCATATATGACACAACATGAAATCATGCAATTTTCATAAAAAGAGAGATTGGGCTCCATGGGTAAAAGGACCTAATAGATGAAACCCACGTACCTTAAACTTGGATTTTCTTGATGTAGACTTAAAGGAGACTTGAAGCTTGAATTGAGTTCTTGAGGTGAAAGGACCCAATGGAGGAAACCTACATACCTTAAACTTGGGTTTTCTTGATGTAGACTTGAAGGAGACATGAAGCTTGAATGGAGTTCTTGAGATCTGAAATTAAGCTTGGGACACTTGAATTTGGATGAAATATTTGGTTAAGACTCGGAGAGCATTTTGAGAGGGTCTTAAGTGATATAGAGTTGAAAAATGACTAAATATAGGTGTTTTCATACATAAGTGGGCATAAGGCTATAACCCCAAGGCCCTTGGACCGAAATAGAAAGTAAGGGAAAAATTGTATTGGTCCACATCACTGGCGTAACACGGACCCATCGCGAAGGGCACTCCTATTTCCCACTCAATTTTTCCCCTTATCAAAAATATGAAATCATAATTTTGATATCACGCACAGATTTTGAGATATATGGAAATTACGATTATGGCCATTGTTGAAGCACATTTTTGGGGCATTTTTTGGGCGTTTCAATATCTCCCCTTGGGAACATTCATCCCCAAATGTCAAAGAAGCGTAGATAAGAGAAGTAATCAAGAAGATTTCAGCCTAACATGAATGTAACAAATGCACTTAAACACCATTTTAAAAAATCTCAACATGAATGTCAAAAATCACCATAAACTTGTCAACATAAACATGAATGCACACAAAATGACATAAGGGCTAAAACTTAAGACTTGAAATCATATAGGGGACATAAATTAGTACCTTCGGCTTGAGTAGAGTGGAAAAGATGGGGATATCGCTTTCTCATGTCCGCCTTAGCTTCCCATGTGGCACTTTCAACTTGTTGATTCCTCCAATGGTCCTTAACAAAAGACACATTTTTGTTTCTCAACCTCTTCACTTGTCTATCAAAACACTCCACTCGGAACTCCTCATAAGTCAAATTATCTTCTACAACACCCACAACATCCAAAGGAACTATAGCATTAGGGTCATCCATACACTTTCTCAACATGGACATATGGATGATCGAATGAACCATGTCCATCTCCATACGTAACTCCAACTCACATGTAAACATACCAATGCTTGAGTGGTAGCTATTGTTGTAAGCAAATTCAATGAGTGGATGATGTTAATCCCAACTACCCTTAAACTCCAACACATAGCTCTAAGCATATCCTAAAGGGTTTGGATTGTCTGCTCGACTTGAACATCCACTTTAGGATGAAAGGTCATGCTAAGCTTAACCTTGTTACCATGACCTCTTTGGAAGGACTTCCAAAAGTGAGAAGTGAATTGAGCACCACGATCTGAAATGGTAGACAAGGGCACCTTATGACAATCTAACCAACTCATGTATATACAACTTGGCATAATCTTCAGCACTATAAGTGGTTTTGACCGGTAAGAAGTGAGTTGACTTTGTCATTCTATCCATAACAACCCAATTAGAGTCAAAATGTTTCCTAGTCTTAGGCAACCTAACCACAAAATTCATGTTGATTTCTTCTGACTTCCAAGTAGGAATTTCTATGTCTTGGGCTAGGCCACCCGGTCTTTGATAGTTGGCTTTTTAACCGCAAAATTCATGTTGATCTCTTCCCACTTCCAAGTAGGACTTTCTATATCTTGGGCTAGGCCACCTGACGTTTGATGTTTGGCTTTCACTTGTTGGTAATTGTGACATCCGGATATGAACTTGGCAATGTCTCTCTTCATAGCACCCCACCAAAACACTTCCCTCAAGTCTCTATACATCTTTGCTGAACCGGGTGAATGGAATAGGATGAATTATGGGCCTCCTTTAGGATCAATTCTTTCAAACCATCTACATTTGGCACACACAATCTACCTTGGTACCTAAGGGAACCATCTCCCCCTTAGAAGAAAACCTCCACTTTACCACCTCTCACCAAGGCCTTTAACTCTAGCAAGGCGAGGTCAAGATCTTATTTTGCCTTTACCTCCTCAATCAAGGAAGACTTAGAACCATCAACAACCACTACACTAACTTTATCAACTTCATCCAACCTAACCCCTAATCTAGCCAACTAGTGAACCTCACTAGCCACCTCTTTGCCACTATCATCAACATAAACGAGACTACCTATAGACACCCTACCTAGAGTATCGGCCATAACATTAGCTTTACTGAGGTGATAAAGCACACTTATATAATAATCTTTAAGGAGATCTAACTACCTTATTTATCTCAAGTTAAGATCTTTTTGGGTGAACACATATTGGAGACTCTTGTAGGCGGTAAACACGTCAACATGAACCCCATACAAGTAGTGACAACAAATTTTCAAAGCAAATACTACGACCGCCAATTCAAAATCTTGGGTGGGATAATTCTTCTCATACACCTTAAGTTTCCTAGAGGCATATGCTATCACATTACCACTTTGCATCAAAACTTACCCTAACCCAATTCTTGAGGCATCACAATATACAACAAACCCTTCCAACCTTTTCGGCAAGACAAGATAGGAGTGAAGACAAGCTTATCTTTCAAAGTTTTGAAACTCTTTTCACATTCATCAGTCCACACAAATTTTGCCTTCTTTTTTGTCAATTTAGTCATGGGAGAAGCAATAGAAGAGAGACCATTTACAAACCTCCGATAATAACCTGTCAAACCCAAGAAACTTCTAATATCCGATGGAGTCAAAGGTCTAGGCCAATTTCTAATCACCTCCGTTTTCTTAGGATCCACCTTAATGCCATCACCCGACACCATATGCCCTAGAAAAGCAACCTCTTTCAACCAAAACTCATATTTCTCATATTTAGCATACAACTTTTCCTCCCTCAAGATTTGCAACACCACCCTGAAATGACCCACATGCTCCTCCTCACTATGGGAATAAATCAAGATATAATCAATTAAAACCACCACAAACAAGTCATGGTAGGGCTTAAAGACCCTACTTATGAGGTCCATAAATATAGCCAGTGCATTAGTCAACCCAAAGGACATAAGCACAAACTCAAACTGCCCATACCTAGTCTAGAAAGTCATCTTGGGAATGTCATACTCCCTCACTTTCACTTGGTGATACTCAGACCAAAGATTAATCTTAGAAATGTGACTAGCCCCTTAATGTTGATCAAAAAGGTCATCAATCCTTAGTAGAGGGTACTCGTTCTTTATGGTGACTCTATGAAGTTGCCAGTAACCAATGCACATTCTAAGAGAACCATCCTTTTTCTTCACAAACAACACTGGTACACCCTAAGGTGACCTATTAGGCCTTATAAAACTCTTTTACAACAAATCCCTCAATTGCTCCTTCAACTCCATGGGGGCCATACGATAAGAGGGAATAGAAATGGGTTGAGTATCGGGAAGGAGATCTATACCAAAGTCTATTTTCCTTTTGGGAGGAACGATACGGACCCATTGCGAAGGGTACTCCAACAATGATCTGCGCCCCTGTATAAGGTTCTAATCGATGCGGTGTGTTAGATTACTTGAAAGTCTATTTTCCTTTTGGGAGGAACACAGGAAAGTTCATCGGGAAAGACATCAAGAAACTCATTAACCACCGGAACTGACTCAATAGGAAGGACTTTAGAT
>DF361000.1:0-11227 GCA_000787875.1 Solanum virginianum | reverse complement strand
AAAATATTCGGTTATATTTGACCCTATAGGTTCTACAATCAATAGAAGCATAGTATGCATGTAACCAATCTATCCAAAGAATGACATCAAAATCCACCATATCTAATTCAACAAAATCACAAGGCAAAATTTTATGCAAAATGAACACGGGACAATTTCTATAGACTATTTCGACAATAATGGACTCACCAATGGGGGTAGACACTTTATAAGGATCACAAAAAAATTCGGGACTAACATGAAGCTTTCTGGCAACAAAAGGAGTAATAAAAAAAAGAGTGGCACCTGGGTCAATCAAAGCATACACATCAAAATCAAAAACCTTTAACATACCGGTGATGACATCGGGAACCTCATCCACCCTTGTCTCTCTTGAAGAGCATAGAATATATTTTACCTAAGAGCATCCCCCTTGTTGGCCTCCTCTTCCCTTTGGACTCACATTTGTACCTTGTCCTTGTGGACGACCATATTTACCTTTGTTATAAGCATGAGGACAATCAATCACCTTATGATACCACCACCACCTTGGAATCTTGGATTATCATTAGCAAACCTCCTATTAGGAGTATTGGAAAACCTTTGGCCTTGGAAGTTGTAGCCTTGAGGAAATTGGCCACCCTTGGAACTTTGGAATCCACCTTCAACATGAGCCCTCTTGGACTCACCACTTCTTCTTTTTCTAAGCTTTTCCCGCTTTAGTTGCTTGACATATGTCATGAGGTGGGATAAATCCATGTCACCCACTAGCGTGGTAGTTCAACATTCCTCATTAACCAAGTCGGACACACCAGACATAAATTTGTTCATCCTAGATCTTGGCTCGACAACCAATTATGGGGCATACTTGGAGAGTTGGTTGAACTTGAGGGCATACTCCTTCACACTTATGGAACCTTGCTTAAGGTTCATAAACTACATCATTTTAGCCTCTCTTAGCTCGATAAGAAAAAAACCAGTTGAATAATGTGGCTTTGAACTCTTCCCAAGGGATAACATTACCATTCCCCTTCTCCATTTTCCATTCAGTGAACCAAATTTGAGCCACCCCCTTGAGTTGGTAGGCCACCAACTCTGCTTTCTCCTCAAAGTTAACCCTCATAATAAACAACACCTTATACACCTCATCAATAAATTCTTGGGGATCTTCATCCACCTTGGACCCATAGAACTCTAGTGGATTCATCCTAGTAAAATCCCTCACCTTTGAGGATGGAGTAGGAGCATGAGGGGCTTGGGCCTCTTGGTTGATTTGGTTGGGCATAGCATGAGCCAACATGGTGATAGCATCCTGGAACTCATCATGGGCCACTCCCCAATCTTGAGGAACTTGAGGACTAGGAGGGGTTGGTTGCTCCTCATCTGAACGTGCTCTCCTTAGTCTTCCTCTTGGAATGGGCATGATCTTGAAGAGCAAAGAGCATTCTTCAGGGGGGAAAACCTTACATTTACATCTAAAGAATGATATAGACCATAAAGAAGTGAAAGATTTCCTAAAATGCCTCATAGCCTCCCATTCATAGTTGTGGCATACTTCATAACTATGTATAAGGTTCTAATCGATGCGGTGTGTTAGATTACTTGGTCCATTAACAACTTACTGCTCTGATACCAAGTTTGTCACAACTCAATCCTAGGGCCAAGACATGACATAGTGAATGAGGAACCTGAAGGAACCCCAAAAATCCTCATAGCATATCAATCACACATCCTTAATCGCGGTAGCAAAAACAATAATACAAGAGATATAAATAAGGAAAAAGGGATAAAGAAAAGTCTTTGATAGCCTTAAAATATTCAAGAGTCATGTTCATAGCATAAATACATCAATTATTCCAATAAAACCTCTAACATAGATTGGAGTGGGGGTCAAGACACTTTCTAGGCTCATCATAATAGTATCAAGTTTTCTACATAAAGATACGTCAAATAGTAAGAGTGTCATAGCTAGTGTCCCTAGACTTGAGGAATCACCAAATTATCTTCCTAGATGCCAAAACTAGCCACATGGAGGATGATCAAGAGATACTCTGGTTCTTACATGGTAACATTGTGTAGGCATAGAGTATGCATTAGTATATTTCAATGTACAAAATATGTAGGATACATAGCAACAACACATAGACAACATATTCAAAATTCACAATCATAAGCAATGAATCAGTATAATATTGATATGGAATGCATGATCAATGGTTGAGGTAAAACATGCTTGTAAATCATATAACTTGCAAGTATAGATTACATGTGTGGGAAGAGACCATAATCATAGACCAAAAAACTACTACTTAAGATCCAAGGCATGTCACCCCTTGGAAGGTGATTGCGGTATCTACCCCGCAACATGGTAGTATGGACATGTCACCCCCTAACATGGTAATCGAGGTATCTACCCCTCAACATGGTAGTATGGGCATGTCACCCCTCAATAAGGTGGTTGAGGTACCTACTGCTCAATGTGGTAGTATGGGTATATCACCCCCAACAAGGCAGTCCAGTTACCTACCCCTTAACATGGTAGAATGGGCATGTCACCACCCAAAAGGGTGGTCGGGGTATCTACTCCTCAACATGGTAGTATGGATATATCACTCCCCCGCCCCCAATAAAGTGGTCGAGGCATGTCACCCACTCAACAAAGTGATTAGGTATATCACCCCCCAACAAAGTGTGGTCAAATTGCAATACTATAGATATTTTTCATGAATTCAATACTTATATACAAGCCCTTAATCATCACAAAGTCACTTGACTTATAAACCATGTAATAGACCATCAATAACTTTAGAATCCTTGTCAAGACATTTTATCAAACACTTGGTTGGTGTTACTGCTAATTCAAAATCATGCAATTATAGACTGTAACAATGTGAGAAAACTCAATGTAAATCAACCCACCAATACATAGTAAAACCCTTACATAAGATACCTTGATATCCATCGTCAAATCTCATAATAGATAATAGTTTCATAGCTCAAAACATGCGTAGTCTCAATAGGCAAAACCACTTCATAGTATAAGCTTGAAATAGATAAATATGCATATTCAATCAACATTTCATAATACCCCAATATAATTTGTAATCAAAATCCATAATAAAAGTTAGCCGTAGATGACAAAACTTAAAATCATGCAATTTTCATAAAAAAAGAGATTGGGCTCCATGGGTGATAGGACCCAATTGATAAAACCCACATACCTTAAACTTGGATTTTGTTGAGGTAGACTTAAAGGAGACATGAAGCTTGAATGGAGTTCTAGAGATCCAAAATTAAGTTTGGGACACTTGAATTTGGATGGAATATTTGATTGAGCTTTGGAGAGGGTTTTGAGAGGGTCTTGAGTGATATAGAGTTAAAAAATGGCTAAGTAAAGGTGTTTTCACGCATAAGTGGGCATGGAACTATGACCCCAAGGACCTTCGGCCGAAATAGAAAGTCAGGGAAAAATGTACTAGTCTGCATCACTGGCACGATACGGACCCATTGCGAAGGGTACTCCAACAATGATCTGCGCCCCTACCGCGTCGCGGCCAGGGCGTGAATGGCTATTGGAATTTGAATTTTTATGAAAATTATTTTTTACTACGGGTCCTCTAAAATCTGAGTTATACCCATTTCCCACTCAATTTTGCCCCCTGATCAAGAATATGAAGTCAAATTTTTGATATCACGCTTGAATTTTTGAGATATATGGAAATTACAATTATAGGCATTTCTGAAGCATATTTTTGGGGCATTTTTGGGGCCTTTGAATAGATCAGACTATGACTCATGAAGATGTTTTGTAGTAGTGAAGTCCAAAATTTAAGAGCTGAATACGAAAGCCCAATTACAACTCGTTACCCTAGTTATAGTCGTAGAGCGCATCGACAAGTTATTCTAATTATTTTAGGGACTTATTTGTAAATACTATAAGTAGAAAATACTAGGTCATTTAAAGAGAGTTTTTTAGGTTTTGTACATAGAGAGCAATTGAGAATAGAGTATAGAGTAAGAAATTAGAATATTCTTAGGGTTTTAGTTTTGGAGACTATATTTTGGAGAAGAGATTCACTTGTGGATTCAATTCATCTTTTAATCTTGTGATTCTTAATACACATTGGGTTTTCTTATTCTTCAATCTTCTTGGGTAAGTGATAAACAATGTCTTCTCTATCCATTGTTTCTTTATTTTCCCATGATATAAGTAGCTAAACACATAACTTGGGGTTGTGGGAACCATGAGAATCTAACTTAGAAAACCCAGATTATTTTTAATTCTTAGAATAGGTATTTGCATGTATTAATTATTTCTTTTATTTTCAATGTTTTCTAGTTGTGGCCAACATTAGAACTTTCTTAGTGTTACCTTCTTGATCAAGGTGGTACTGAATAGGAAAAGAGAATGATTAATAGGATTCGATGATCTGTTCTCGTTTAATCAACCAAACTCGACCAAAGGGAGGTTGACTGGGACTATGGGTAATGGTTAGTTGAGCACACTATGGAGATGGGCCAAGTCCCATAGTGAAATTCGACCTTCACCTTGACCAAAGGGTTGGAAGAACCTAAATTACCATTCTGCATGTAATATTCTAGTTGAGAATTGTGATATCGGGTTACAAAGAGAATGGCTCAGGCAAATAATAATATCACAGTAAATAAAGCTGTGAATCAGAATGATGAAGTTGATGATTGGGATGAGAATCCATCACCATTGGAGAATAGGCCACAACCTAGGGACTTTAATGAGAATGCTTAAGGATGGAATCAATAGAGATTGAATCCCATGTCCATGGACGTAATAGGAGCTATAGTGTTGCCACCATTACCGGCCGACATGAAGTTCATGGTTTCAAGTGGATTGCTTCAAATGCTTCAAAATCATGGTTTATTTGTGGGTCTACCTTCCGAGAATCCTCATAGCCATTTGTATAATATATCTTTTATTTGCAAGAGTGTGATGAGGATGCACAATCTTTCCATGGATGTTAGATTATGGGTGTTTCCTCTATCTTTTATTGTTAATGCAGCGCTGTGGCTATTAAAACTCCCATAAAGCTCAATCACCAGTTGGGTAGATTTACAGAAGGACTTTTTAGAAAGGTACTTCCTGAGGTCAAAGAAGCTCAAATTAAAAAATCAAATCAACAATTTTGAGCAATTACCTGGTGATTTAATTAGTAAAATGTGGGAGAGATTTACAAAGTGTTTGAGAAGCATCCTAGACTATAAAATTATTGATGATGCCTTGGTAGAGATCTTTACCATTCCCTCAATGAAAATAGTTAAGCTTATGCCGATACTATAATGGGGAGGCATGTTCTTGCATCAACTATTCATAATGATCAACGATAGAATAGACCAAGTGGTCAAAACCAACCGTGCGTGGGGGTAAAGGGAGAGAGCTTCTACAAAGACCTCATGTGTTATCAATGTTAGTTCAGAGCATGCTAAGATCAATGAGGAGATCATGCAATAACTTGCTCAACTTCGCACAAGTATGGATTTGGTGGTTAAGCAAAATCAAGAAAGTGTGCATGTGGTAGTCCACCAATCTCCTAGAGAGCCCATGTATGAAGAGCATTACTATGATGAGGATGCTTGTTTTTTGAGCGATCAAGTAGTGTTTTTTTGGAACAATGTATGAAGAGTATTATTATGATGGGGATGCTTATTTTGTGAGTGATCAAGTGGTGTGTTTTCAGAACAATGCCCAAGGGTCCAATTCGGATTATTAACGTCAAGGCTTCAAAAGCCAAGGTCAGAACTACAATCGAGAAGGTGCTTATAGAGATAATTGTGGTGGTTATTTTGAGAGGAATAGGGTTATAGAAGCCAAGTAGGGTAGAAGAGATGAGTTTCCGAATAGTCCATATGTGTCACCCCATAATTGTGATATTGGGGCTAATAATTCAAGGATTGAAGAGATGTTTTATCGATTGATGAAAAAGGCTGAAACAAAGACTTTAAAGGGAATGAAATCTGATATCTCTAGCATAAATTAAAATATAGAGTCTCTGGTAGCTATTAAACAATTGACAAATAATTCAGCCAAGTGTCTGCTCAATTGAATCAATGCCAGAAAGGTACATTGCCAAGCAATACGATTCAAAATCCAAAGAATAATGGGCATTGTATGGTAGTCACGACTAGGAGAGGTAGGAGTACCATTGATCCTCCAATGTTGGTAGGTGTGGATGATGTGCATGAAGAGATAGTTCCAGAGAAGGTTGTAAATGAAGGAGAAGAAGGCAACAAAGACGGGGTAAGTGGTAAAGTGGTTGAAGAGTTAGAAAAGTATAAGACCACCCCAAAGTCTCCTCCTCCTTTTCCACAAAGACTCAAACAAAAGTAGAAGGATGGTAAATTCAAACATTTCCTCTCCATGTTGAAGCAATTGTCCATCAACATTCCCTTTGTTGAAGCATTGGACAAAATGCTCGATTATGCTAAATATATTAAGGATTTTATGAATAATATGGTAAGACAAGAGGTTTCGCAAGCGTTCCAACATTGTAGTTCCATTACCACTAAATCCTTAGTTCAGAAAAGGGAAGACCTCAGTGCATTCACCATCCCTTGTACCATTGGTGATGTAGAGTTTGCAAGAGCCTTGTGTGATTTGGGTGCTAGTATAAACTTAATTGCCTCTTGCAATCTTCAAAAAGCTTGGTTTGGGTTCTCCTACTCCCACAAGAATAATGTTGTTAATTGCGGATAGAACAATCAAGAAACCAGAGGGAATACTTTATGATGTGTTAATGAAAGTTGACAAGTTCATATTCTTTGTGGATTTTGTGATTCTTGATTGTGAAGTTGATTTTGAGGTCTCTATTATCTTGGGAAGATAATTTCTTGTAATAGGGAGAGCCTTGGTGGATATGAATTCTGGTCAACTCAGATTTAGGGTGAATGATGAAGAAGTGGTTTTTATATATCCTCCAATCTATAAAGCATTCGGATGAATTGAAAAGTGAAGTTTGAGCAGTTGAGGAATTTTGAGCACTCAAGATATCCAAGATAGCCCAGCTGCACCAGTAAAAAGAATAGAAGAAGCACTAACTATTTCATGCATGCTCCACTTCGCTCGGGGGGATATAGCTCAATTGGTAGAGCTCCGTTCTTGCAACTGGGTCATTATGATTACGGGTTGGATGTCTAATTGTCCAAATGGTAATGATAGTATCTTGTACAACAGGTGCTATAAGTAAAATGATTATAAAATAGGGGAAATCGACCATATTAAAATTACCTTCTGGGGAGGTCTGTTTGATATCCAAAAACTACTCAGCAACAGTCAGACAAGTGGGGAATGTTGGGGTGAACAAGAAAAGTTTGGGTAGAGCAGGATCTAAGCGTTGTCTTGGTAAGTATCCTGTAGTAAGAGGAGTAGTTATGAACCCTGTAGACCATTCCCATGGGGGTGGTGAAGTGAGAGCCCCAATTGGTAGAAAAAAACCCACAACCCTAAATTGTACAGTGACAATAAATCATGCGCTACTTGGGAGGCAACCTAAATATTTTAATGTTATAGCTTAGTTTTGAGTTTGTTTTCAATTTTGAAATTTTTAGTTGATTGTTTGGTTGTGTTTTGATTGATATTTTTGACGTTGGGTTTGTTGCATTCAAGGTGCAAGTGCATTTTATGAGGAGCATATAGGTTCAGGAAAATAACTTCAAGTTTTGCTGAGAATTGCAATTGATGTAGTCTCTACAACCAGACATATGAGTCGTATTACACTTTACAACTTGTAAACTTGTCTTGTAGAGAGTTACATTAAGTAGGTTAAGTTTGCACTCTATCTATAAGCCAACTTTACGACTCATAGTCCACACTATGAATCGTGAATGGGGTTTGTAGAACCCAGGTATGTTTTTGAATTTTTCTAAGTGTTGAAGTGGTTTATGAGACCACGACTTATGAGTCTTAGACTAAGCTATGACTCGTAGTCGGGGATTCATCGACTCGACTCAGTGATTTTAAAGCTTAAACTAGGTAAAGTATAAAAATGGGTCAAAATTATTTTGACCCCACTTTTAACCCTAATTACCAAAAAATTTCCCAAACCTTGTTCCCCCATTATTTCTTATTATTTCTATGGTCACTTCATCATATTTTCGGTAAGAAATTTTGGCAAACCTAGGGTTTTACCAATTCGCATTCCTTTTTCATCTACACAGCCTTCATCATCTCTAGTAAGTCTCTTGGTTAAGTTACAAGCTTAAAATTCCTATTAATCTTTATTGTGTTCTTTGATGATAGAGATTGGTTTGAGTTTTACACCTCAAATTCTTGATTTGAACGAATGGGGAATGTGAGGTTGGGGGTGTTTTTGATGTACTTGGTTGTTATACTTGGAATTTGGTGTTATGACCTCATGATTTCTAATTGAATTCCCATGATATCATGGCCCTTGTTTGAGTGAATGGTTGTAATTTGTTCATGAATGATTATTGAGTATCAATTGCACATGTGTATGATTGTGTTTAGGCTATATTGATTTAGTTGGAATTATGGGGTGCTTAATATTTGTGATGCCTATTGAACTATACCCCAAGTGCATTTGAAATGTCATTGAATGGTTGTTGTTTATCATTTGGGGGTGGTGCTATGGGTATGTATTAGAATGAATTTAGGGAAGATTGAGATGATTGGTGTTGAGTGCTAAATCCTATTTGATGGGGTAAATTTATTTTTGAATCATGTTTAGGGTACCTGTTAATTTGTGCTTATCATATGAGTGTCATGTACTTGCTTTGATGCTATTAGAATAGTATTTAAATTGTTGTACGGTCCATATGATGAGTTCAAGTACATCAGGTACCTGGAAAATTAATGTCACGAGAGTCTTTTACGACTCGTAGATGATTTTACATGTCGTAATTACCTCTCATGGAAAGTTCCAGTAATATGACGTTCTGAATAACTCATTATACAAGACTTTCTATGAGTCATAGATAGGTCTCGTAGACTCTTGACTGTGTTAAATTTGCTCCTTGGAACTTGATACAAAACCTATTAATGACTAGTAATCCAAGTTACGAGTCGTAACTGGGTTTCATACCTCCTTCCTATGTTCTATTTTATTGTGCATATCTAGTTTACGAAACCCTTTCACGACTCGTAGTTCCAAATATGAGTCATAAGTGGTCCTCGTGGTACATGACAACAATTGGTCCAATGCACTCTTCTTATTTTTTTTGTTGATTGTTGGGGCTTATGGTGTTCTGTTTATATTTATTCTTCAGGTGCTATGGCCTTGAAGGGACAATGCTCAAAGATCGAGGCATTCATAAAGAAACTCTTTGATGAGCCTACAGACGAGGAGCGTTCAGGTAATGAGCAGACCTAGTTAAGTGGGGTCAATGGAGGATTATAATACCCAGCTTAATCTAGCAACACCTCGACCACATACGAGAGCTGCAAACTAGAGTTGGGCAAACTAAAGCTCATGGTGATACTCCCTCTAGTCTGTTAAGGAAGGCAATGATGAGAGTGTTAATGGTTCACCCCAAATGACTCCTTCAGGCACAGAGTCTAGTTCAGAGAATGACCCCCCAGGATGGAGGAGATGCCCAGTCCTTCGTTGCTCCATCTACTTCTCAAGCACTAGGTCCTACTCATCGGTGGGGTATCGAGGGAATGGAGGTTGTACTCACAAAAGGTCAATAGCAAAGGGGCAAGGTAAGACTGCAAGGTTGATATATGAGGAGCCTCGGGTTATTAGTGATGGATTGAGCCGTGTTGGGGGACTGAAGGACCCAATGACCCAATATGGACTCGACTTGCTGATGGATAAGCTTAGACGATATGCCCAGCTTATTGTGTGGGAGTTTTATGTAGCTTATACAGCCACCATTCTTCATAATATTCTTAAGGGGAAAATACCTCTCGCACAGCCGAGATTGCAAGAGTATTAGTAAGAGGGTGGCAGGTCGATATTTCAGAGGAGACGATCCACCGTGTACTTTTTGGTCCTGAGTATCGAAGTTTAAGCTTAATGACTAAGTTTGATTACAAATTATGGCAAGCCCAAATAACATTGATTTCAAAGGATCAGGTACAGAGGACCAAGCTATTGAGATGGGTGGTTGGGTGAAACGACCCCAAAAAGTGCCCAAAAATATGCCTCAGAATGCCCAGAATTTAAGTTCCATATATCTCAAAATCCATTTGCTATTTTGAAAATCTGACTCCATATTCTTGTTCAGGGGGTCAAAATTAGATGAAGAAGGATCTAACCCTGATTAAAGAGCGAAAGATTAGCAATTATGAAATTCCAAAATGCGATTTCTAGAGGGGTTTTTGTGTCACCTCTGCGACGTACTTCTCTATATTTTGGGGACTATATTTTTTAGTTCAATCTAGGACCTCTAAGTCTTAGGCCTAAGTGTTCCTAAACATGTTTTTACCCATACTTAGCCTTATTTCATGCTCATATCATCCTAAACATTTGTCAATACTCACTCAAACACTTAGTCATACTTTTACTCCCCAAACTCAAGTCCCAAACCCTCATCCCAAGCTAAGGTTCTCCTTCAAGGTTCTTTTTCAAGCATCAATTCTCCATCTCCAATCTTCACCAAGTTCATCTCTAAGCTAAGGTATGTGGGTTTCTTTCATGGGTTCCTTTCACCCATGATACCCAAGCCTCCTTTTACTCAAATTGCATGATTTAAAGTTGATTTACAAATGGGTCTTGCTTAATATGAAATTCACTACACACTATGTTAAAGCTATATAAAGTTGTGACTGTTTTTCTTTGTTTTGAGCTATAAATCTTTGGTATATTGTAAGATTTGATTAGGAATTTTGATATATATAGCTAGAGGGTGTTGCAAGGTGTTGATTGTTGGTTTTACAATGATTTTTCTTGCATGATTTCATCTTTCATGGTATTATACTAGCATTACACACCTTCTAAGTGTTTGATAAATTGTCCGGATGTGGTTCCTTAAGGAGTTGAAGGTCTAAAGCATGAGATATAATATGAATAACTATATGATGATGAAATAAGCTTATGTACATGATATATCCTATATAAAATATTGCATTAGACCATGCCTAATTCGAGGGTCTAAGAACCCGGATAACCTAGATGGGGGTTTGTACTCATCAACCTAGGAAAGGGTTTGTTCTTCTCCACCTGGTGATAGGACGACATCAGCACTAACCTAGATAGGAGTTTTTACTCATCAACCTAAGGAAGGTTTGTACTTTTCCACCTAGGTGATGGGGCGG
>DF361001.1:41350-53788 GCA_000787875.1 Solanum virginianum | reverse complement strand
GGTACGTCCATCACTTTCCAATCAATGAATCTCATTCTTAATCACAACACTATAACCCATTTGACCGGTCCACTTCTATTCATCATATTCCCCCCCTTCAAATATATTTCTAAACTAAAACAACTAATTCTTTTATTTAAATTTATAATATTTTTTATTTAATTTCTAATTTGTTAATATACCTAAACAAGTTTGGTGCTCGAAATTCGAATTATATCCTATAAATTTGGGAGAATGAGATAACTCTGTCTCCAATTTCTGTTTAGTAGACTACCATTCCGTGTTAAGTGGCTCTTTATCCAATGTTTGCAAAAGCAATAATGGAATGGCACTTGTATCGAATCTAATTCCACACCTTTGGGCTAAGCCTCGCAGGTGCGTCTTCATTTGCCCAGTTCACAGTTGTAAAAGGATATACTCATACATTATATATATATTTTTATATTGAGATAAGTATAAAAAATATATTTAAACTATTTTTTTATATAATATATATATATATATATATATATATATATATATATCATACCTAAATTATTGAGAGCGTAAGTTTCATACTTAAACTATTACTTATTGAGTTTAATTTTGGTGCACTGTCAGTGTAAAAGATTTTTACAGGTAATATTGACTTGCAGGTTACCAAATAGTATTGCTTAATAATATTTACTTAATTATATTTTTTTAAAATAAAATATAATTATTATTTTTTCAACTGTTTCACCTTCTCTCTTCCTTTTTAGCAAGTAGTCCAAATTTTTTTTATTGGTTTCTTCCACTAAAATTTAACTATCTTTTTTCTTAATTATTCTACAAGTATATACTTCTATTTCTTTCTCTTTCACTATTTAGTCTTTTTGTGCATTCTTTTTTCAATTCATAACAATTGCATTTTTATATCTACAATCAAAACTAACTTTTTTTTTTAGATATATCTTAATTTTATTTATTGATTCTAGGATTTATTGGTATATTTTTTTTCATAAAATTAAGTATTTTTTTGAAGTAGTGTTCGTTTCATTTTCTATTGTTGTATTTTTTGTAAAACATGAAAAATCTCTTGAACAACTCATGACATTTCATCTCTTTCAAATCTTCTTTGTGGTTACACATTATATTAGAATTATTATTATTATAAATATGAATGTTATTCATTCAGTTTTTTTGAAATAAAATGAAAGATGAACAAAATAATTCAAGAAAAACGAAAGAAATATAAATTTTGTTTTAAAAAAACAAGAACTGTAACATCGTCATTTTATCATTGTCATACAATACCTAAGAGAGAGAATATAATTTGGATTCAATTTAGGAAAGGAAAAAATCTAAAAATTAGGAAAGAATTTGAATTACAGTATAATTAGGATTCAAATTACCTTTAATATTTTTCTAAATTATATTCTTTTCAAAAGGTATAAATATTGCTTGAAAAAATTATGGTAATTATCTTTAAAGTTACGTGATACGTGATAGTAGTATAAAAAATCTTATACACTGACGGTGCATATAATTTAAACTCTTACTTATTGGTTTAGGTATGAAACTAATATACTCAAAAAAGATGATAGTTTTTGACACTTATTTTTTTTTTGTATTTAAAAATCTTTTGATTTTAAATTTCTTATTTTATGTTAAAAGAATGATTATTAGCCACAAATAGTTACGTTTGACTTTAAAAACTTTTTCTTTCTTTCTCCATATGACATAATTAGTTAAAATGCATAACCTCTCTATTTTATTTTATGTGACTTATACAAAGAGAATGATACATTTCTATATTTTTTTAGTAACAATGTAACTTTAGAATATTCATTTTATCTCAATGAAATGACTTATAGCCACATAAATATTTATGACTTATTTTGTATTACAAATTTCAAAAACTTTATTTTCTTTTTTAAATTTTGTGTCAAAGCAAAGTAAGTAACTCATATAAATTAAAATGACATAAATCGGAAGAAAGAGAATGTTTTGTTTCTCTCATGCATGCTTTACACCTTTGATAATTGATAGAGACATTCTATCTTAAATTTCATGTCTCGTAGCGTTATCCTTTTAGATTTTTGAATTTGTTCCTTTTACTTATTCGATTATGGTTAAATTTGATTAATTTCTGATGACTACGGGGGATATATGAAGTTGCTATCAAAAGTTCCATTAATTTTGTAGGATCTTCATTTGTTGAATTATTTTTGTAAGTTAAATTAGATTTAATATTTATTTCGTTAATATATTAATGTTAAAGAAGTTCACAAATATCAAAAGTAAAAAGCAGATATTGTTAGATATTTGGTGTGTATTATGAGTAGATCTATCAAAATGAGCTAGCTCAATTCCATCCAATTCAAGTATTGTGGGTCAAGGAACTTGGTGGGTTAGGACGGGTCGATCTTCCATTTGAAAGAACCTTGAAATAACAGACTCAACTCAACCCTAGTCAGGCCGTGGGCTAGGAAAATCTAGCACTTTTTTTTATCTTTTCAAGCTAAATTCAAAGTTAAAATTCTTTCAATATATTAAAATTTTTAACATGTCTAATAAAATTATATGAACGTGAATAATAATTGCAATCATAATGTGCATTATAGATATGATTAGTGGTGCTTTCAATTACAATGTCATATCTGAAATATGTAAAATCATCAAATGAAAAAGTTTTAAATCAAATATGATTAAAAGATGTTCATGAATTTGAGTATTTTATGATTAAAGAAAAATAATAATCTTTTTTCTAAAAATAAATAAATAAAGAAAATTTGAGAAAACAAATTTGTAAAATAAAGAAATATTACTATTTAGGACTTTAATTATTTTAATTTAAATTAAATAATATTTTGTGACCCTAGCCAATCTTGGCCCGACCCTGATCAAATTTCAAGGGTGAAGGGGCTTAGTTGGGTTGGGCTTATAAACTCTAGTTCTAAATGAGCTTGAAAAATCATATTCCAATTCTACTCTAATAACAAATGAGATTTAGGCGTTTGGTATGAGATATAAGATAAAATAATTTCAGGATAAAATGTAAGATTATTTTGTTCCATGGTTGATCGGAGGTATTAGATAATTCTAGAATTATTTATCACATCATTTTACCTTATTGATGGGATAAGTAATCCTATGTGCATGAGGGAATAACTTAACCTGAATAATTCATCCTGGGATTATTATCCCAAGATAGCTTGTTCCTTACCAAATGACCCCTTAGACTTGGATGGAGGAAGTAGGGGCTTTTTTTCTCCTTATAAATGTGGTGTTTGAATCAGCTTCCATGCACTTCGACTAATTCTACAAAATACTTATTCACTTCACCAACAATAAATTCTAGATAACTCCGTCCGTCATGAAAAAGTAAATATATTTTCAACCTATGGTTTTCGTCCTGGTGGAATCAATGTCTTGGTATTTTTGGTTGGTCTAATCCCAAGTAGCTTGCTATCACGGGAGTAACAAAGTAGCTGCAACCACATGGTTGGTACATGCTACTCCTACTTATTTTATAATAATAAGAAAAATAATAAAATTGAACGTGGCGAAATTTTACAATGGCCAGGGAATATGTATATTGTTTGCATTCTTATTTTTGGAGATACAATGAAAGTAAATATATTTTTCCCTGTTCCTTATTTTCATGTAAATGGAAAGGAAAATATTTTCATTTATTGATTCTCCCATATTCCATCTCTTTTCTTCCCCCTTTCACCAACAATGCGCTAAAGAAGTCAAATGGTCCTCAACATGTGCTTACCTTGTCTCACTCATTTCCTCTTACATAGATATTTATGCAAGAATTCATATACCACTCTTTTCTTTTTTACCATCAAACTCAGCTAGGATGAAGTACTCAACAAATATTGAGACTCTAATCTTCTGTTCAGAGGATTTAAAATCTACATACATATGCTAAACATAAAAAGCATATCTTATACATACGATGTAATTTTTTTTGTAGTGGATGTATTAGATGGACGCTCTAGCCTCATTCTAGATTCGCTTTTTTTAAAAAAAAATATAATTCTAAAGAAAAGTATTAAAAATATCCTCAAATTTGGCACGAATTATTAGTTTCATTATCCCTGAACTATTGTTAAAAGCACTTTTCTACTCAACTAACTGAACTTAAAAACACTTCTGATCTTGTAACAAAAGTAAAATGCACCCTTAAATTCTTGCCAAGTTAAGGGGTGTTTTAAATACTTGTGATAGTTCGAGGATGTATTGTAGTTTAGTATATCACATAGAGGAACATTTTTAAAGTTGTCAATAGTTTGAGAATTAAACTAATAACTTGCGCGAAGTTGAGGGATGCTTTTTAATACTTTTCTCATAATTCCACGATGGAAAGGGTTTGATTTCTCTTGATTTTCTGACAGACCTTATTTGTCTGTTTTTGCATTGTTTTTAGTAATGTAGATTTACTGACGTTAATGGCACAATCATCACAATATTTTCTTCAACAATAGTACTGTTTACTCTTGTGTTTTCTGTAGTATAGCAACCGGATACATGACAAAAACTATAATGAAACGAAACAAAAAGGCTGCTTTGAAGCTCTGGCTTCTATCTGTTTTTTTTGCAAAATTTTCTGTAACTCTGTTTACCTTGTTTTTTCTTCCACGAATCAAAAGGGCAATAATGCATACTGTTCATAGTCTCGACTGTATTACATTTATGCCTCAGAACCATTTAGAAATTTTCAATGCAACGC
Source organism: Solanum virginianum (assembly GCA_000787875.1). Taxonomy (NCBI): domain Eukaryota; kingdom Viridiplantae; phylum Streptophyta; class Magnoliopsida; order Solanales; family Solanaceae; genus Solanum; species Solanum virginianum. Next base: position 49,086 of record DF361001.1, on the reverse strand, counting down.
TTTAAATTGTTTGCAACAACTAGGGGTGATAATTGGACGGGTTGGGTTAAATTTGAGCAGTTATAATGAGTCAAGATAACAAACGGGTCGAAATGTAACCCAAATTTGCTTGGGTCAAAATGAGTTAGGTCAAAACGAATTGAGTAATGGATTATAGAGCGGGCCAAAAGCCAACCCGGCCAACCCAACATTTACTAAGTCTTACTTATTTCATTTATTCTTTTTTAATATTTTAGTACTTAATTAAATTATATTTTTCTTTATTATGCCTATATAAAACATATCAAATTAAAAAAATATATTTTAAAAATACTTTGACACGATCTCTCTCAAGTCAGTTCAGATTGCATATCAACCAAATTTTATATGAGTTGAAATCGGTTGAATTGAGATGAGTTGAGTTATTAACCTGCCCAAACTTTTATGAATTAGACAGTTGAATTTAATTTTACTACCCCCGGCAACAACTAACTAGCTAGCTAGCTGCTATATGATGTATTATTAATCATGACATAACAGTTGTAGGATGATAAAAACTTCTTAAAGGTGAATATTAAGAAATGCAAAGTTAATTATTCTCACATGTAGGAGATATCTTTCTATTTTAGGTAAACTAAATAAGAGAGTATATTGCATAAACTGAAAAGGTGGGACCATATATTATAATTTCATATATAATGAGTGACTATTCTTATTTGAATTAATAATATACAATATTTTTTTAGATTTCTAATCCAGTTTTGCACTCATAAAGTCCCACTAATTTAAATTTGCCTGTGTAAAACTTATTTAAGAACGAAATAGTCCCTACAATGAGACACACATTCCTAAACTTATGGTCAAGGAGAAGGAATTATATCCATATTATTGTTGGACGTCAGTAATAATGTACAATATTTATAATTAAGTAAGTAGTTCAAAATTTAAGCGGTCTTCCACAAATGCCTTAGGATACAATTTTGAGACGTATACTGCTCTGATATAAAAATTAATGAAATAGATTTTTTTTTGTTTCATTCAACGCAATATTAGTTTAAGAGATGAGATTTGTCTAAGTTATATAGCGAGATCACTCATTCCTTCACTAACCAATGTGAGACTCTTCAACAACATAACCAGTGGTGGAGTTATGGTGGGGGTTTATGCGAATCCCCTTCGACAAAAGATTATACTATTTATATTTAGTTCAAATAATATTTTTATGTATAAAGTATAGATATTGAACTGCCTTTCATTAATTCGTATATTTACTTATTAGATTTTAAGCCTCCTGACTCCGCCACACAACTGCATATTAGTTAAAATATCTTTATAGTGTCCCCCAAAATGATAGATGGGCCAAATAAATAAAATGAAATAGGATGTGATGTATTGAAAAACTATGGGCTCCATGTCCTTAACAGGATTATCCGGAAAAAGAGGAGATTCTGTTGCCAGTGAACGCTTATGGTGCTGATAGAGTGTCGATGAAAATTGAGAAAAGGCAACTGATTTTCAATTTTTAATTTTAGATAAGTAGAAGAATATTTTAAGAACCCACAATAGAAGCAGCTTGCGTGTAAAGAGGACAAAGAATATTTGTAAAGGGCATTTAGGCTAGTCATCTTTCAGATAAACCCTTAATACTATGTATTCTTTATGTGACAACTTATGCGGTCGAACTCATCCCTTTAAAAAGATTTATACGACAACTTCCCCTTTGCATTCTTTCTTTAATTCGATATGAACTTTATTAATGCTTATATTCATAAAATTATTTTTATGTCATCAATCTAATTTTATGTGTAATAATATAGGAGCATCATTTCTAAGGCTATCCATTTTTTTAATGAATAAAATAATGAAGGTGTGAGATGTTGGATATAGGGATTATGCGAAGGGGTAAAGGTAGACTGAAAAAGTATTTGGGGGAGGTGGTTAGACAACATATGACGCAACTTCATATCACTGAGGACATGAACTTAGATAGAAAGGAGTGGAGATCGCGTATTAGGGTAGAAGGTTTTTGGCCTCGTGATATAGTAGGTTAGTAAAGATAGTCGTGCCTTTTTATATTGTGTTGTTATTGTCCGTCATTCATTTTGTTTCGTTTATTGTCTTTACAAGTTATCATTTATTTTCTATTCTAGTCGTTTGGTTTCATATCTAGTATTTTCTACTTTTGGAGATGATGATAGTTTTGAGATATGACGCGACGGTCTTTCGGAACCATCCTCTCTCTATGAGGTAGTGATAAGGTCTCCGTACATTTTTACCCTCCTCAGACTCCACTCATAGAATTTTACTGATATATTGTTGTTGTTATTGTTATTTTATATTCTTATATTATTATTTTATAAATGATCTGACTTTCACAATGTTGATTAGTGGATAGAACTTACATTCTTTAATAATGGAATGGCGATGCTGAGACAATTGTTTTGTGCTTTTGAATTTTGAGATTGCATGCATGCATGTGTGGTGGTATGGAGTTTTCTAATCTAATCTAATTGATAAAAGGAGAATATAGAACAGATTTCCGTGTGTGTCACTATTTCTTTTATATTGCTTTAATTGTCAATTCGAAATCTTGTTCCATTAAGTCGAAGAGCATCAAGCATCAAAATTGTTCTGTGGTGATTGTAGATTAAGATATTTTACATGGGAATATGCCGTCCTTTCCGCGTGTATGTCACTTGTTATATTTATTCGCTACTAAGAATTTTATATCTGGGACTCAACGAAATATAAAAGCTATATCTATTTTTTTTCTTGTCTTCAAATATAGTGCTTTGGAAATAAAATCATGAATTCTTGTAATTGTTCTTTGTTTTCTGTTATTATATGTTTTTATTGATATAATCTTTTCTTGACATGTAAAAATAAAAGATAAAAGGGAAAATCTAGTTGATAAATAAAAGTGAATCATTCACGGACCCACACCTATTCTTTTATAGATGCTTATTTCACCGGGGAAAAAAGAGAGATAATTTACGATATGTATATAACTTATTTTAAATAATTATTTAAAATTATTTAATCACCATTATTTCAAAAAATAACTTTGTGAAAAAGATATGGATTAATTACCTAATTAGACTATTTTATTTATCATATTTTGCATTATTCTCATCAATTTTCAAAATTTCAAAAATTCTTTCTTTTCATCCGAATGCATTAATTCAGTAATCCAGCTACATTAATTTTGATTATTAAATTATTTCGATGTTCAATGTATCATGTTTTAAGTGTTACTTGTTGATATTTAAAGACGCTAATTTTTGTATCCAAAACTAAATTAATGTATCTGAATTACTGAATTAATATATTCAGATTGCCATGTTTTTTTAAGGGATTCTCATAAATTTAAAAAAGGAATGAAAAAAAATATATGATAATTTAGGTAAACCTTACAAAAAAATATTGAGGCCATGTTTTAGAGAGCCTTTTGCAACTAGTAAACCAATAAACACAAGTATAACTTACACAAATCTCATATTTTTTTGAGCTAATTTCAACTAATACGAAGTTTTTTTAAATTATCAAAAATTTCTTCTTTTTGATACAAAAAACGAAACAGTGATACATGTCAAAAAGGTAGGAACATTAAGAGATTTTAACTATGATACATGTTGAAGTAGGGATTGTAATTTGTATCAATAAGTGTTGTAGTTTTGTATCATTTAAGAGATTTTTATAATTTTTTAAAAGAGTCAGAATTATATAAAATTATGTAAATATATGTTGTGTACTTTGTAATTTTTCTGAATGCCCCAGCCTAGTCTTTGAAGGGAATTGTGGAGAAAATCATAGAGCAGTAGTTTCTTTTAGGCCCAATTTTGAAAAAAAGGAAAGAGAGAGTTGATGTTGGGCCTGCACATCTCAAACCCAACAGAAGAGGCTATCAGCCTAAGTTGGACATAAAGCCTTAAAAGTCCATACCACATACTAGGATCAATCAATTTTTGTGTCTTAGGCCTATTAGATTTTTGGGAAATTTTTATGGTAGAAACGTTTTAGAGAAAACTTTCAATGTCACTCTATCTGTTACAATCCACTTTTGATAGGCCAATGAGACAAAATCTCTTTTTAGAGTCACATAAAATGTATAATAAGCATAAACAAATATATATGTAGACTATCTCATAATTAAAATCAATTTTGTGGCCATTTTGGCTAAACTACTACTTCCAATTTCATATAGATTCAAACCCCATGAAGAATCATCATCATCATCTCTTCCCCTTTGTACAAATGCCACAAATGACCATTTTATCTAAGTCATACCACATTGCGACACCGCTATTTTCATTTTTGTATTCTTATTTCTTATTTAATCAAACACCATTTTTTTCAAATCTGTAATAGCTTCAAGCACTACAGAATAATTTTCTTATTTATTCAAACGCGGTTCATGGAATATAATTCCATAAAAATAAATTTAATCATTATTATTTTAATTTTTTTTTACTTGTTCAGATTGCATTTTGCATTCTCTTAAGCTGCAAAATAATGATAAATCAGACACATAAAAGAAAATTTGTGTGCTATATAAATGCTACTAGTGTGCTATGGTTTTTTTAGCTAGTCGTCCTCACATGGCTAGAGTGTACCATTGAGTAACTAGGGCCAAATATATATGTATATATTTTTAATACTTTTAGTAGTTGTCTTTTGATTTTGTATTTCAAACCTTGATCAAAATATATGTAATAGAATCTTAGTTGTATTCGGCTCAATCCTTTCAGTAAAAGACTGGGCCAAGTTTAATTTTAATTCAATTAAGAGAACAAATGATAATTACTTGAGTTCTTTCTCCTTATACTTCCTTATTTTGTGCTAATTTATGTGCTAACGTCTACTATTTTTACTTATCCAAAATGTTCACTACTGCAAAGTTAAATATGATCTCTTTTCATACCTCACAAGCAACAGCTAGTTCTGGGCTCCATTTGGAAGCCTCGCGAATAATCTCATTACCTTCCCGAGCAACATCACGTCCTTCATTACGAGCTTTTACACATGTTTCTAGAGCTACTCGATTAGCTACGACACCTAGCGCATTACCCCAAGGTGTGCTGCTTAAAAAAAAAAACTCTCTCTTAATTATTTTTTTATTAGTAGTAATAATAAATAAATCATGTTATGTCATTGTAAAAGGAAATTCTCAATCTTGAGTTAGTACGTAGTTAGGTAAGTCATATGGACCACTTTTGTTAACTTGATAATCTGCAAATTAAAGCTGCTAAGCTAGCTCCTCATTATGAATTTCTAGTTGAAGGCAGACACCTATCCAAAGGCCATTAAAAGAAGCAACATACATAATATATCTGACTACTGATTCTCATTAAATTTATTACATATAATTTCTCTGTTTAATAATATAACCACGCAACTTGAAGAGTATGGGAAGATACTTTGATGATCTGATAAAAGGAAGTCTTTTTTTATTTTTGGGAAAATACTTTAATGATTTGATAAAAGAAAGTCACTATTCTAATCCTACCAATGGAAAACACACGGAGCATGCTTGATTAGGATTTAGATCTAATACATGAAGGTCTAATTAAACGTGGAACATTGATGTTTGAATTTTTTTCTTATATTTATTATATTATTATTAGATTGTAGTTTTGATGATTTGATAACTTGAGATCTGGTCCCATGATAGAAGTATTTTGTATGACTGAAAGTGATAGTTACAAATAGTACATTGCAAATAACTGTTTTGTAGATACTCGAATTTGACAATGTGGCAGGTTCCTTAGCAATAGAATTGCAGCAACTAGTTGTGGTCATCCTATATAATGTATCTATCATAGTTGACACAACTAAGCTTTTTTCAATTATATTTTTACAATATACTTGAGCAAAAACTCTCTCAAGAAATACCAATGAAGAAACAATAATGGATTTCAAGAATGTCATTGTTGCTTTATGTTGTTATTACTTATATTTCTATGTTGCGTATCTTGTAAATCTAATCCTTATCTATAAAAGAACTAGGTGTTTTCTTGATTTCTTCGCTTTGGGTTGGGAATAGCTATAGCTAGTTATGTTTAGTTAGTGAAGTCTAAATTAATTATTATAGAGTTGTTGCTTAGGAGTTTGTGTTTTTGAATTATTATAGTAAAGAGAGAATTTAATCCTAGATTGCAAGAGTTTGTAATTGTTTGTTGCTATGTCATGATAATGAAGTTGAATTGGAATCTTGTGGGATCGGTCATGATTTTTTCCTCCTTGAACAAGGAGGTTTTCACATAAAAAATCTTGTGTTCTTGTTTACTGTTATTTTATTTATTTTTACTCTGTTAAGGGACTAAGTCGAGTAACAGTTGTGAGAGCATACAAGCCATCAATCATAAATAATTAAAGTAATAATTCAAAAGTTATCTCAATATTGAAAAATTATATGACAAAATTAAATTTTAAAATCAGAAAAGTCAACATCCCGTTATAACGGAATCTTACAATTATAAGAGGCCGTTAGCAAGTCAGATGCCAAACTTGTTATCTTGCGCCAAATAAGATCGCCACTAAAGTCAAAATAATTTCTACAAACATTTAAGAGTCAATCTAATAGATGAAACGTGGAGAGGGATTTCGCTTTCACCATTTTGATATTTTCAATTTAAGAATTTTAAACAATTTTTTTTTAACATAAATAAAGATATCCTATCGATCTAATTTAATTGATCAAATTAATTACGAAACTAAGTGGGTTATGAAAAGAGAAAATTCCATTTTATAAACCTATACTTCAAATTTAATTACATTTGATCATTTAAAATTTTTTTTTTCCAGATTTCAACTTCAAAAAATATATTTGATCTAAAATTTTGAAAAGTCGCTTTTACGTTTTTAAAAGTTTTCCAAAAGTATTTCATGGCCAAATAACAACTTTTCACTTTAAATTACTCATAAAAATTCAAAAATAACTCCAATTTACTTCATGATCAAATATGACTCTAATTTTCAAATATCATTTCTCTCTTTAAAATAATTACTAAATTTTTTTCAATTTTCAAAATGAAACATGGCAAAATCTCTTTGGTGATGAATTATTCATGGCGAAATTACCTTTTTTTTTCGCTCCGAATAAATTAAAAAAATGGACAAGCGACCCTAATTTATTATTTATGGCCAAATACAAATTTAATTTCATTTTGAAATAACCAGTAAATGTTTTTTATTTTGGCAATGAACCTTGAGCAAACTCCATGTCTCTGCTCTTTGGTGAAGAAAAAGGATCGTCTACTTGACCAGAGAAACCATTGAAGTGCAGGTACCAAAATGACTTCTGCAACTACCCTTTTATATGGACCAATACTCGTTTCCCAGCGTCAATTTCCCAAACTCAATAGATTTTCCACTCTCAAATTGGATTTCTCTCGAAAGTTCAAATTCGAACGATCCATCTCTCCTTGCACATTAATTCCCCTTAAGATGATGGATTCCGTCGAGAAGCGAGCTTCTTCCGCCGGCGATGAAGGAGTCAGTCTTGGAAGTTTAGAACAAGAAGCTCTTATTGATGGCTCCATAAATTTTTCTTCTGGTGGAATTCAAGCTATTCTCAACAGCCTGGTAAGTCAACGTTTGATCATTTCTTCATGTTTCTGTGCTAAATTTTGGATTACTTCTTTTTATTATCTGTAAAAAGGTTTAGAATCTTTTATGTAAGCAGCCAACCCTGCAGGAATTATTGGATTGTAACTGAAAGCTAATTTGCCGGCTAGAGAATAAATTTTTGAATCGGA